>CM045769.1:167001311-167308811 GCA_025200525.1 Camellia lanceoleosa
AATGCTTAACAACAAAGACTCAGAGAGAGAACATACAGAATAACCCTACATTAGAAAAGGTAACTGTTGGCCTTGAACCTTTCGTAGTGAAAGCCTATCGAATTTACTAACTGATCAGTGAACGTGATGTCTTGAACTATTATGACATTTGTGTAAATCGAGACAATAGATCTCACACAAGAGTCACTCTAACCATTATTCTTGTTCTCACTAGTGTGTCCGGTTTGGCCCTAGAACACTAGCCTAGTTCAGTGAGTGTTTTTAAAGAATTCGGCCTCGTCAATTCTTAAAGAAGCGGCCCCACTTCGCACTCACATAGGTGACCTACATAAGGTATCTCGTTATACCACGGTTGACTATTTACAGTATTTAGGTCATTAAAAACATCAGCTTAACCTTTCACTCCATAGGGTATCACTGTATAAAGGAATGGATAGAAGGATTTCCCTCCACAGTGACTCACCTGTTACACGCAATTAGGTTGTCCCTTTGAACCTAGATCTTGGGATCTCCAGTCAACTAGGTTGGGTTTTCCATTCCAGCAACATTCACTAAAGGCCTTAATCCCATTCCTTTTGATAACTTTCCTACTAACTCTTGATTTAATCCTTTGGTTAATGGATCCATAATATCGTCCTTAAACTGTATATAGTCTATAGTGACAACACGTGAGAGTAGTCATCATATGGAACTATGTCTTCGATAAAAATGTCTAGACCTTCCATTTGTGCCCTACCAATACTTGATTGGTTGTCGCAAAGTATACAAAATTGCTAGCACAAGTTTTAATCAATATGGAATATCCTTAATAAAACGACAAAGTCATTCAGTTACTTTAGTAGCTTTATCTAAAGTACTGAATTTCGATTTCATCATTGATCTCGTGATACACATTTACTTGGAAGTTTTCCAAGACACGGTTGTAACTCCAATTAGAGAAAACATATCCACTAATGGATTTGTAGTCTTTGTATCAGATATCCAGTAGGCGCCTTTGTGCCTTTCTAGTACAACTAGATATCAAGTGTTATGCAACCCATAATCCCAGCTTCATCGTAAGTACATTATTGCATGCACAAACGTCTTCTAAAGATAGGCATTGAGATTACTCGTGTATCTACTTAACATGCTTACTGTAACAACCCCGACCCGTGATTAACTAGTTATCCATGATTAAATATACCTAATCAGTAATTAAGAGGAAATCATGTATCAAATGCATGAAATATACGTCATTTGCATTTCTGTCTGTTAATCATAAAAGTATCTGTTTATCTTTCTATTTTGTTCTGCAAATTGAAAGCCTTATCAGCATCCGATCACGAAATTGACTTGGTTTCTGTGTTAGTTAGAATTTTTAGAATTTTATGGTAGGTTTCATTAAAATTTGATTCAGAGCAAATAAATTAGAATAATTGATTCCACTTAGTCATCTTTAACTCCAATTAATTAAGCTTTATTAACTAAGGCTAGTATATGCTTCAGCTCATTTTTTTCCATATGTTTGAGCCCTGTCAATCAAACAAAACGTGAGAGAGTGAGAGAAAAGAGAAGATTCGAGCTCAACTAGGGTGATTGCTAGGGAATTGGGAGGAATCAACTTGAACTTAGGTAGAATTTGAGACATTGAGGAGAATCACTCAAGAACTCGAAGAATTAAGACTTGTAGGTAAGGAATTCAACCCTTGAATTATGTAGTTAACTCATTTAATTTGTGAATTCAAAGGAAAATGAAAGATTAGTGCATGAAATGAACTAAGGTAGTAGGAAAGAAGAAGAGTAGAGCATGTATATGTATTTATAGTAATTTTTAAATTGATTTCAAGTAAATTCTCCATGTATGTCATGTTTTCAACTTAATTATGAATGTTATGTTTTCAACTTAATTATGAAACTTCATCATGATTTTCATCAAGGTCCTTTGTTTGAGCATGATTTGAAAGGTTTAAGTTCAAGGAAATTATTTACATATTTGTATCATGAGTTTTGAGTTTGAATTCAACAAAATTCACTTATTCTTGAGCCTTGATTTTGCGAAATGATCTTCAATTCATGATATCCTACAAGTTTCTAAATGTTTCCTTAAGTTTTTGGCCCAAAAGAATTTGATTTACAGCTTTGAGTTTGAGTTTGAAGCTTGGAAGCAAATCTGGAAATTCCAAAATTTTGCTTCAACGCTTAAGTGACCACTCTGTGTTTTGCACTATCGCTCGAACGACCAAAAGTTGGCTCAAGTGTAAAATTCATGCTCTTAGAAGTTTACCATTTTTGCAGACCGCTCGAGCAATAAAAGTTACTCTCGAAGCGAAGACCTCAGTCTCATGCTTGAGCGACTCTTGAGTGTGCGTTAAGTGGAAAAATCAAGCAACCAATACTTTTGCAAAGTTTATAGACTGCTCGACCAAAAGAAGTTATGCTCGAGCGACCACTTATATGTTTAGACGTCCGCTCGAGCGAGACCCCTATTTTCAACATATTTGACTAAGTGTTTTCAAGTGTATTTTAGCATCCTCATTGCATCCTAGGCATTCCTAGGCCAAGATTAAGACATGATAATGAGGATAAGACTTAAAAACGCACGAAGAATGAAATGAAGTAAGTTAAGTACGATCCAAGCGTGTGTTTCAGTATGTGTATCTATTATGTTTGTGTAGATCACGCACTGTGAGCTGTTGGCCATTAATTTGCTATCAGAGCTATCTATGCAACTATCTGTGAGTAATAACTCTGTAAAGTTATGTTTGACTTTAATTATTTTCTGATGATATGAAATGAATAGTTTTTAGAAATGTTATGTTTTGTATGAGTGAATGATTGTCCAATTTTTTGTGAAATGTATTTGTGGTATCCTTAGCAGGGGCCCTCACCCAGGGAATATAATACTGTGGCTTATGAGGCCCTCGCCCAGGGGAAATAATACCGTGGCCTGTGAATAAGATATGTTACCTGGTACCGGAGGTTCCATTATGGAACTTGATATGCTTGACCAAAGAGATATGTTAATGCTAATAGATGTATCACGCTTGATATAAATGTAAAATGATTATGTTTTGATATGAATACGAACATGACAATGTTTCTGATTTGATAAGGGATTTGAATTTGGTAAGGACGTTATTCATTAAATACTTTACTCTACTATTATTCACTGGGTTTTCGTTCATTATTTATTATATGTATGTAGGTGAATAGACGCGTGACTAGGCTCAGAGTTGATGACCTGGAGTCTCTGTTGTGTCAGCCAGCTGTTGTGCCTCCCGTGGAGGTTCCCTTTTGTGACACACATTTTTGAGACTTTGTTTTGTTTTGGTATATGAACAAGTTTTATGTTTATGTGTATATTGGGCTAAGTTCCCCTTTGCTATGTAATGAACGTGACGTGAATTACTGTAATTATGACATCACGCCTGCGTATGTAAAGTTTTGAAATTTCTGTTCCATATATGTCTACACAGCTCAATGGACTATGTACGTTTCTTTATTTGCTTCTGCTAGCCCCTTATAATTTGTTAATCAGCTCGGAGGCCTTAGGTAATCCAAGGATTACTGGCTGGTTACGACGCTAAACCTGTAGGGGCGGGTTTGGGTCGTGACATAGTGGTATCAGTGCATGTGTTATACTGCACATACAAGTCCATATGAGCTATAGAATGTCCTAGAAAAAGTTTGGGGACATTTCACCTGCATGTGTGAGTATGTGAGTTAATTTCTGTAAATGTGAAAATTGAATGTGAACATGAACACAAGAAATTGAGATGAATGAACTGGGATTGAATGTGCCAAATATTGTGAAAAGAATTATTTTGCCTACATTTATTATTGTCCTGTTTACCTATAGCTATGGAAAATACAAGAAGTGATGGAACAACTGAACCTTTTGAGGCTCGAATAAGCCGAATGGAACAAATGCTCACAGCCCTAACTGAAGCAATGATACAGCAGTAAAGACAACAACCTCCGCCCCTTCCGATCCAAGTTGAACCGGATAACAATGAGATTATAAACCTGACTCAGAAGTTTATGAAGATGAAACCGCCGACTTTCTGGGGAGGTATAGAACCATTAAAGGCAAAGACATGACTACTTGAAATGAAAATTTTTTTTTGAAGTGTTTCCCTACTCTGAGACTTAGAAAGTTCTATTGGCCACCTATATCCTAAAAGATGAAGCTTGAAGATGGTGGTTGTTAATCCGAACTAATAATAGGAACATGACATGGACTCAATTTAACGAGATCTTCTACAAAAAGTACTTTCCTCAATACTTCCAGAACCAAAAGGTTTCTAAATTTCAAGAACTCAAGCAAGACAACATGTCTGTAGCCGAGTATGAGGCTAAATTTACAGAATTAGCTCGATTTGCTCTTCATATAGTGGATACGGACTATAAGAAAGCTCAAAAATTTGAGGGGGGATTAAATTTGGATGCGTTTGATCGAGTAGGTGTCCTGAAGTTGCCTACATATGTGGAAGTGCTTGATAGAGCATTGATGGAAAAAGCCACTCTAGCAATAAAGAAACAAGTTAAAGCTCTAACAACTGAATAGAGGGGTAAAAGATCTAGATTCAATTTCAAGAAGGGTCGGTCATTTTGAAAGAAGCAAGACATGGGATCCTCTAGTAGTTCTAGTCAGAGTAGTGGATCCATTCCAAACTGTCCTGATTGTGGAAGAAAGCATAGAGAAGTGTGTTACCGTGCATCTGGTGCCTGTTATCGGCGTGGCAAAATTAGCCATGTAATGAAGAATTGTCCACTTGGGTCTAAGAATGCCAATTATTCCGCAGCAAGTTCAGCCAGATCTACTTCTGTGACAAAGTCAAATGGAAGAACTAATGCTAGGAGTAATACTGGAAATGAAACATTGAGGCAAGGGAGAGTATTCACACTAGTGCCAGGGGATGTGCAGAACACCGAGTCTATGGTGTCAAGTATAATTTCCATCTATGCCCAAAATGCACATGTCTTGATAGATTTCAGTTCTACCCACTCATTTGTGTCGCATGCCTTTTCTCAAAAATTAGCTAGACCCTTAGAACCTATGAATTATTTATTGTTAGTATCAACGCCATCTGGGGGTTCTATGGAATGTGCATATGTTTATCTAGCATGTGATATTGTGATCGGTAATGTGACGTTGTATATTGATTTGTTGCCTTTGGGAATTGATCATTTTGACTGCATATTGGGTATGGACTGGTTAACGAAGTACTGTGCAACTATTAACTGTGTGAATAAGTTTGTTATATTTCGTCCACCTGGATTACCTGAGTTTGTGTTTACTGGGAATGGGGTAGTTCCTCCCCCATACTTGATTTTTGCCATGAAAGCTGTTAAAATACTTAGGAAGAGATGTAGAGGGTATATTTGTTGTGTTTTGACTGTAATTTTTGATAGTCCTACTG
Source organism: Camellia lanceoleosa (assembly GCA_025200525.1). Taxonomy (NCBI): domain Eukaryota; kingdom Viridiplantae; phylum Streptophyta; class Magnoliopsida; order Ericales; family Theaceae; genus Camellia; species Camellia lanceoleosa. The sequence continues at coordinate 167,006,714 of CM045769.1, forward strand.
TGGAGAACATCTCTGTAGTAAATGAATTTCCTAATGTATTTCCAAATGAATTGCCCAGAGATTTAACTGATAGGGAAATTGAGTTTATTATTGATGTTGTACCCGGAACACAACCGATTTCCAAAACTCCTTATAGAATGTCGACTTTTGAACTGAAAGAATTGAAAACTCAACTTCAAGAACTATTAGACAATAAGTTTATTCGCCCGAGCACTTCACCATGGGGTGCTCCAATCTTATTTGTTAAGAAGAAAGATGGGTCATTGAGCTTATTTATTGACTACCGTGAATTGAACAAAGTGACTGTCAAAAACAAATACCTATTACCCTGAATAGATGATCTATTTGACCAACTTCAGGGAGCACAAGTGTTCTCTAAGATACACCTTAGATCTGGGTATCACTAGCTAATAGTTAAGGTAAAAGACATAGAGAAAACTTTATTTAGGACTAGATATGGACATTATGAATTTTTGGTAATGCCATTTGGGGTAACAAATGCACCCGTAGCGCTTATGGACCTAATGAATCGGGTTTTCAAACAATCTTCATGATGAATTTATCGTTGTATTTATTGATGATATACTGACTTACTCCAAAAGCAGGGAAGAACATGAAAGTCATTTGAGAACTGCTTTACAGATTTTGAGAGAGAATAAGTTGTATGCAAAACTTTCCAAATGTGAGTTTTGGCTTGATAGTGTAGCATTTATGGAACATGTAATCAACAAAGACGGCATATCAGTGGATCTACAGAAAATTGAGGCCATTGTAGACTGGCCAAGACTAACCAATGTGTCAAAAATCAGAAGTTTTCTAGGGCTTGCTAGCTACTACCGTAGATTTGTGAAAGACTTTTCTAAGCTTGCCATTCCATTGACATAGTTGACCCAGAAAAATGTACAATTTGATTGGACTGATTAGCGAGAATTGGCCTTTCAAGAACTAAAAACTAGATTGGTAACTACACCGATTCTGACATTTCCCAATGGAACCGATAGGTTTTAGATTTATAGTGATGCTTCCTACAAAGGGTTGGGGTGTGTGTTAATGCAGAATGGGAAGGTGATTGTCTATACTTCTTAGCAACTTCGCCCTCATGAAAAGAACCATCCAACTCATGATCTTGAATTAGCAGCTGTGGTTTTTGTATTAAAGATTTGGCGCCATTATTTGTATGGAGTGACTTGTGAGGTGTACATTAATCACAAAAGTTTAAAATATTTCTTTACCCAAAAAGAACTGAACATGAGATAGAGAAGATGGTTGGAATTGATAAAGGATTATGATTTGCAAATTCTGTATCATCCAGGGAAAGCCAATACTGTTGCAGATGCATTGAGCAAAAAATCTATTGCCAATTTGTCATGTTTGCTCACCAGTTAGAAAGAACTGTTATGTGACTTGGAAAGAGATGGAATCGAAATTGTGTTGTGTGAACAAGGTGGAGTCTTAGCTGCTATTTCTGCCCAACCTACAATTATTAAAGAGATTAGAGAGAAACAATTGCAAGATGCATTTCTAAAGAAGATTGTGGATGAAATTGACTCAAAGCTGAGGCCAAGATTTGTGTTTGACAATAATGTGTTAAAATTTCAGGATCGACTTTGTGTAGTTGAATGTTTTGATTTGAGGAAACAAATTATGGCCGAAGCTCATAATTCAAAATTCGCTATGTATCCGGGTAATAAGAAAATGTTTAAAGATTTGAAGCAAAACTTCTGGTGGCCTGGAATGAAGAAAGGTATTGCTGACTATATGGCGGCTAGATGCTTGCATTGTTTAACAAGGTAAAGTCGAACATCAATGACCTGCTGGATTACTTCAGCCGCTTCCAACACCGGAATAGAAATGAGAGCATATTACCATAGACTTCATTGTTGGACTGCCTCGCTCTTCTCAAGGTATGGATTCTCTTTGGGTTATTGTTGACCATTTAACTAAATCTGCCCACTTTTTGCCTATCAAATCTTTATATGATACAGATAAGTTGGCTGACTTATATGTTAATGAGATTGTGAAATTGTATGGAGTTCCAGTTTCCATCGTATATGACAGAGATCCCAAGTTTACTTCGAGATTCTGGCAAAGTTTATAACAAGCTTTGGGAACTGAACTGAGACTAATTAATGCTTATCACCCTTAGACAGATGGGCAATCTGAGCAGACTATTCAAACATTGGAAAACATGTTACGGATGAGTGTATTAGACTTTCAAGGAAATTAGGAGACCTACTTACCATTGGCCAAGTTTGTGTATAACAATAGCTACCATTCGAGTATTAGTATAGCTCCTTATGAAGCCCTATATGGTAGAAAATGCAGTTCTCTAATCTGTTAGGCTAAAGTAAGCAATAGACCATTGTTGGGACCAGAACTTGTGCAAGAAACTACTGAGAAAGTGAAACTAGTTCAACAGAGACTGAAAACTAAACAAAGTCGTTAAAAGAGTTATACAGATGTTCGAAGAAGAGATAGAGAATATGAAGTCGGAGATCACGTGTTTATCAAAGTGATTCCAATGAAAGGGCAAACTCAGTTTGGTATAAGGAGAAAGCTAGTACTGAGATATGTTGGGCCATATGAAATCGTTGATAAGATCAATCCAGTGACGTATTGGGTAGCCTTGCCGTCGGTCATGGAACATATGCATAATATTTTTCATGTCTTAATGCTTTGGGAGTATTTACGAGATCCACACCATGCTATTGAGCCGACACATGTGTGATTGAAGGATGATTATACATACGAAGAAAGGCCAATTTAGATTGTGAATCGCCAAATCAAAAGACTGAGGAATAAGGAAATTAAACTAGTAAAGGTTGATTGGCAGAATCACGGAGGGACCTATTCAACTTGGGAGATTGAAGAAGACATGATGAAAAGATACCATGACTTGTTCCAGTTGGATCCGGTATTCTTCCAACACGAAGGTAATTTAAGCTTAGAGGACCAAACTCTTTAAGGGGGGGAAGATTATAACAACCCCGACCCGTAATTAACTAGTAATCCATGATTAAATATGCCTAATCTATAATTAAGAAGAAATCATGTGTCAAGTGCATGAATTATACGCCATTTGCATTTCTATCTGTCAATTGTAGAAGTATCTATTTATCTTTCTATTTTGTTCTGCGAATTGAAGGCCTTATCGGCATCTGACCACGAAATTGACTTGGTTTCTGTGTTAATTAGAATTTATAAAATTTTATGGTAGGTTTCATTAAAATTCGATTCGAAGTGAATAAATTAGAATAAATGATCCTACTTAGTTATCTTTAACTCTAATTAATTAAGCTTTATGTAGCGACCCTAATTTTCTTAAGTCATTATTTATTATTATTATGATTATTATTATCTTATTTTATTTTTTTGGCTTTATTAATTGTGTGGTTTACATGAGAATTTAATGTGTTATTTAGTAAATGTGATATTTAATGAATTTAATGTTGTAATTAATAAATTTAATGTGTTATTCAATTAACTCATATATTTATGAATTTATTTTTGTTATATATATAAAAGAAAGGTGTTATATATATATATATATATTTAATCTTATATTTATTTGTATTATAATTATGTGTATTATATAATATAATATATTATAATAGATTATTAGGGTTAGAATAGGATTAGGTTATTTAATAATATAATAAGGGTGTGTTTGATTGGACGGACTGGAAAAGGGGGGATTAGAATCCATCGGACTTGAGTCCTGGGATTAGAATCCCCCGGACTATTTGGTTGGATTGGATATGTATCCTGTGTTTGTTTTTTCATGGGATTAGATGTCGGTGTCGCGAATCCTGACTATATTTTAGTGAATCCAACGTTTGGTTGACTGGATAGGATAAATGAACAAAAGACTATTTTGCCCTTTTTCAATTGTTTACTAAGGAATAGCAATATTAAACATATCTTTAATATTTTAATTATTTTTAATTAAATAATTTTGTTTTTTTAAAATAAATAAATAAAATATCAATAAAATTTGTTTTAAATCATTACTGTATAACAAATCATTATTTTTTTTACATACAAAAGCGTTCTTGTGTTTTTTTTACATACAAAAATATCATTAATTTAATAATATAAATTAAATTTATTTTTTTTACATAAATTTATTTATTTACACAATTAAATAAATAAATAACCACTAAATTTGATTTAATAAAATACAGTATAACTTTGTATAAAAATTGATATTATTTTTTAATTAAAATTTTAAATAAATTTTAAATAAAACACCTATTACAATTTAAATAATGAAATTAAATAAACTATAAACAAAATTTTAAAATAAAACATCAATAAAATATCTATAAAAATTATTTAAAAAATTAAATAAATAAAACATTAATAAAAAGTTAAATAAAATTATTTTATTTTTAAATTGAGACATTTAAATTTTATTGAATTTTATTAAATATAATACATAATTAAATAGTAGAGGTCAAAATTGTCATTTTCACATCTAATCCCAATAGTGATTAGTCCCCAAAACAATCCCACACCTACCCCAGGAGATAGTCCCCATATGGGGGACATGGAGTCCGCCGACATGGAGTCCCACGACTAAAAAAATCAAACGACGGATAAAGAAGGAGGCCGGACATGGAGTCCAAACAGTGAATAGTCCCCCCCCTTATCCCCCCAATCAAACACACCGTAAGTGGTTAGGATTTTCAACAAAAGAAAAGAATAAGGAATCAGAGGAGCAGCCGTGAATTGGTGCCGAGAGATTGAGATTGATTGATCATCAAGAGAGAGTGGTGTGTGCGCGGCGTGGAAGAAGAGAGGGTCTGTGTGTGTGAGGCAGAGGAAAAAAAAAAAAAAAAAAAAAAAAGGATTAGGATTTTAATTTGGTGGTTCTATTAGTTCTTTAAATAATTTATTGATCTTCAAAATAATATTGTGAGTACAAACCCTATTTTCTTTGATTATGTTTGATTCGTTAGTTTATTTATTTATTTATTTTATTAGATTGATGTAATTTGATATTTTTGTATGTGGATGTAGAGGATGAATTAACTTAATTATTTTGATTAGTGTCTATGAGATGTTTAGGGTTTTTAGATGAGTAATTAATTTTATTTAATTTGATTAGTGGAACATGTAAAATTTAAGATTCTCAGATGATTGATTTATTTTAATTAATTTGATTAGTGATATATATAAGGTTTAGGGTGTTTAAATGATTATTGATTTTATTATTATTTTTTTTAGATGATTGATTAATCTAATTATTTTGATTATTGTATATGCGATATTTAGAGTTCTTAGATGATTAATTTATTTTAATTAATTTGACTAGTGGTACGTGCAAGGTTTAGGGTTCTTAGATGATTAATTTATTTTAATTAATTTGACTAGTGGTACGTGCAATGTTTAGAGTTCTTAGAGATTTGATTAATTTTAATTAATTTGACTAGTGGTACGTGCAAGGTTTAGGGTTCTTAGATGAGTGATTAATTTTAATTAATTTGATTAGTGGTACGTGTAAGGTTTAAGATTTTTAGATAATTAATTGATTGTAATTATTTTAACTAGTTGGGTATGTAAGGTTTGAAATTTTTTAGATGATTGATTAATTTTAATTATGTTGATTAGACGTATATGTAAGGTTTAGAATTTTTAGATGATTAATTGATTGTAGTAATTTTAATTAGTTGGGTATGTAAGGTTTGGGATTTTTTTTTTAGATGATTGATTAATTTTAATTATTAAGATTAGATGTACATGTAAGGTTTGGAATTTTTAGATGATTGATTAATTTTAATTATGTTGATTAGATGTATAGGTAAGGTTTAAGATTTTTAGATAATTAATTGATCGTAATTATTTTGATTAGTTGGGTATGTAAGGTGTAGAATTTTTAGATGATTGACTAATTTTTAATTATTTTGATTAGACGTGTATGTAAGGTTTAGAGTTTTCGGATGATTGTGTGATTTTAATTATTTGAATTAGTTGAGTATGTAAGGTTTAGGGTTTTATTTTGGGTGACTTTATTAATTCTTTGAGTGATTCTTTGATCTTCAAAAATAATTTTAAGTACAAAACCCACTTTCCTTGATTTATGTTTAATTTGTTGTATTTATTTTTATTTGTTTGATGTTAGTTTGATTTTGTTTTTACATAAAGATGATAGATTAATTTTAATTATTTTGATTAGTTGTGGATATAAGATTTAGGGTTATAGATGATAGATTGATTTTAATTATTTTGACTAGTAGTGTATGTAAAGTTTAGGGTTCTTAGATAAGTGATTGATTTTAATTACTTTGATTAGTTGTGTAGGTAAAGTTTAGGGTTTTTAGATGATTAATTAATTTTAATTATTTTTATTAGTTGTGTATGTAAGATTTAGGATTTTTAGATGATTGATTGATTTTAATTATTTTGATTAGTTGTATATGTAAAGTTTAGGATTTTTAGAAGATTGATTGATTTCAATTATTTTAATTAGTTGTGTATACAAGGTTTATTTTTTTTTTTTATGTATTTATTTTATGGATTTAATCACACTCATAATTATATGAAATTGGAATAAACTTAGAATCCATAGATATTGGTTAGAGGATGGATTGGTTTGTTGTTAGTATTTAATTATTTGATGTTGGTTTGATTTTGTATTTGCATTTAGATGATGGATTGATTTCATTATTTGGTTAGATGTATATGTAATGTTTATGGTTTTTATATGTATTTATTTTATGATTATAATCACACTCCCGAATATATGAAACTAAAATTAATTAGAACCCGTAGATAAATTCCTTATACTCCACCATGACTCCATGGATTGTTATTTTATTTGAGTGATGGTGAGAAAGAGTGTATAAAAAAAAAAAAGGTGAGGATTATGAGAGTTGTTTGATGCCTTATGCCCGGCATTGTTATATTTGTCTCATGATGTCGATGAGATGTTTATATATATTGTTGCCTCGTTCTCATGAGTAGACGAGTGCTTTGATTTGCGCGCGTACGTATATGCTAACCATTTGGGGAGTGTGAGTCAAACTCAGGACGATATCCCCGTGCAAGTTTGGCTTCGGAGTGGGTTAGGTATACGAGAGGCACATGGGATATATGTGTAGGCCAGAAGGGGGGGCCGAAGTGGTGGAGTCAAGGTACAAAGAATTAATTATGAACTTGTATGTTAGTTCGAATTGTCTTAATTGAGTCAAGGTACAAAGTAGTAATTATGAACTTATATGTATAGTTCGAATTATATTGATGGAGTTAAGGTACAAAAATTGAATTATGAGTTTATTGATTTGTACATCTTGAAAAATAGTAATCGGCCTCAATAAATTATAAAATTTGAGTAGAGATATGTATACGTGATTTTGGACAACTTTTGTGTTGTAGCTTTTTATTAAAAAGATAGATTAGAACTTATAATTGGATGACCTTGGTTATTGTCGGTTTAATTCATTTTGGTAATGCAGATTTTATAAGCTGTTTTAACCCACGAAACGAGCTTATTTTTATTGGTTTCGCATAAAATGAAGTAAAACATTATTCTGCACACTTTTCATGTTTTGAACTTTTTCGGAAAAAATCATCTTAGGGCAGTTTTTGTTCATTTTCAGTTTCAGATTTTTCGATTGAATTCTGTCTAGAATTTTAGATCACGTTTTTCTCTTAACCTGTTCAGTTTCTGTCCAATTCGTTCGCGTTGTCTTTTATAAAATTTGATTCTGTACAACTTTCGTTCTTTAAGTTTTCGTCAATTCGAATTATTTAAGCATGAAACGGTACATTTTTATACTTCTTTAGTAAGTTTCTTATGATTAATTTATACTAACATTATTTTCTTTTACAGGATGGTGGGTCTTACTAACTTTTTATGCAGGGCTGACCCACCATATTTCTATTTCTATTTCTATTTTTGTTTATTTTATAATCAATTTATATTTCGTTGTGTACGGACAAGAAACTAAATGCCACCGTATCTCGAGAAACTACCCATTCGTCTCGGTGCGGTTGGAACTACTTGTCTTGTCTAGTAATAAGAATTTAATGTATTTTTGTTTGTGTCTGGTGGACACGTGGGTGTTGATTCTTGTACTCATACCAAGATATACGTGATATCTTGACCCTTTTGTCTCTTGGCAACTCGGGTTCTGCTTGAGCGCTAATTGAGCTTCCTTTGCAGGATTAGTAGAGGTTTTGGTGGTGACAAGAAATAACTATGATCATAGGACATGTCGATTGCACTTCTTTTGTTTTCTCATGTTTTTAGTTGTTAGTAGTTTATGTATATTTATTTTCTTTTATGACCTTAGTATTTTGAAATTTTGGCATGGGTTGTAACCTTACATTATTTAAGTTGTTTTGAAGTATTTATTGTTACTTTAATGTTAGAGGTATTGGTTAGTTATGAAATTATGGTGAATGGTTTAGTTTGTGTTTAGTTTTTTTGTTTCACCCCTAGGATTTGGATAATGGAATATTGATTGGGGTTTAATCCTAAGTTAATATTTAATTGTCCAAATTTTTGAGGCGTGACACTTTATTAACTAAGGCTAGTATTTGCTTCAACTCATTTTTTCCACATGTTTGAACCTAGTCAATCAAACAAAACGTGAGAGAGGGAAAGAAATTCGTTTGAACTTAGTTTGAACTTAGCTAGAATTTAAGACATTGGGAATAATCACTCTAGAATTCAAAGAATTGAAACATGTAGGTAAGGAATTCAACCCTTGAATTATGTAGTTAACTCATTTAATTTATGAATTCAAAGGAAAATGAAAGATTGGTGCATGAAATGAACTAAGATAGTAGGAAAGAAGAAGAGTAGAGCATACTATAGACACCCCATTTTTGACCGACCTTAAGACTCAGACGTCACCGGTTGAGCGCTCGATGATATTGTATATTGTGCTCGTTCAGAAATCTCAGGGTCGCGGCCGTGACCCCTGCCTCCGGACTTCCGAACCCTCTTCTATACCTTGTCTCGGTTTGCGAACCAGACTCGATTTTCTCTGTTTCTTTTCCTGAAGGGAGGGAGAGGTCCCGTAGGCCATCTCTCAGTGGCCGTGGGCTACATTTCGTGGCCGTAGGCCATTTTGCCCATTTCGGAGCCCGGTTTCCGGTTTTCGGAGTCATCAGGCCGTGTGCCTCGGTTCGGGACTGCCTAATCATCTCCGATTCCTCCGGTTTTTGGCATACGTCTTATTCACTCCCTTTTGAGGGACACTGAGGTCTGAGAGACCCACTTTTTGGCCGGATGCCACTTTCGGTGCTTGACAGCCTATTTTCGGGACCCCGAACTGTGTGTTTTGGCCCCCGAGCATTCATTTTGCATCGGTTTTCGTTCATTTTTGGCAGGTACCTCTGTTTTATCACCAGGAAGGTCACTGAAAGGTGGGAGGCTAGCAATTGTCTCAGCAATCAGTTATGCTCCTTCGGCGCCCTCCGACGCCCGTTTTTCTCACTTCTGAGCCAATGTTGACCACCCTAGGAGCATTTTCTTCAAGTCCAAACCACATATTTGTGTTATACACACATGGGAGGACCCTAAAAGTCTATGGCTGGCCAGTAATTCTTTTGTCCATTTTGAAACCTCTTTGAAAAGTGGCTTGTTGTCTCTCCTGTTTTATAGTTGCCAATTTCCAAACATAGGGTCTTGTTGAGGACACATGGGAGGCCACCAATATGTGGTGGCCGGCCAGAAAATCAGCTTTTCATTTGTGCCCCTTGGCCGACCGGCCATAGGGCGTGGCTGGCCGGTCACCTGTAACAAAAATACCTAGTCGGCCATGATCCTTGGGAGGTGTGCCTTACAGCTGTATAGCTTTTTCCCAAAAAATATCTGATTTCGGGGGACTTTTTGTAGAGAAGGGAACTTAATCCCTTAAGACTACACACTTTCCCTCCATTGCTCATCCATCCTTGCATACATACAACAGCCCTAGCTCTCCCTCAAGGTTTTTGGAAAATTACTCTTAAGCTCATACATACATATCTCTCTATTTCTCTCTCATTTTCTCTAAGTTTTGCACCATTTCTCCATCACCACCAAGCACCACTACCACCACTCCATTTCCAGCAGTTTGGAGGACTTTCCAGCAGCTAAGAGGCACCATTTCTCAAGCCAAAAGGGAGCAAAAGTTTGGTCTTCAAGGGTAAGTTCATCTTTCCCTCTTTTGTAGCACTTTTTTGTCCTATTTCTTAGCCCTATTTTCTTACTGTTTTGGGCTCTGACCCTAACTTAAATGGTCATTTTTTTTAGCCATTCTTCATGTTTGTTTAAGGGCTCACCCCTGTTTGAGCCCCCCATTTGGTACTTGCTTCAATACCCCCTTGTATGCCATTATTTTGCATGGTATTTCTAGCCTATGTGTGATCTGTTTTTGAGCATGATATAAACTGTGAGTTGGCTTATTTTGAGTCCCTCTACAACATTTTAGAAGGTCTCAACACTGTTGGGGGCCTCCATGTAGCACTTACCATTATACCCCTCTTTGGCCCCCATTTTTGCATGCTTTTTTAGGCTTATCTAACTTCTGTTTTCGGCCATCATCAGAACTGAAAATGGCCATATTTCGACCTTCTTGGAATATCTCATTAAGGGTCTTTTTCTGTTTGGTGAATTCTTTGTATACTTCATGTTATACCCCCTTGGTGGCCTTAATCTCGCATTGCATTTTGAGCATGTTTTCATACTGATTTGAGGTATTTCATCTACTGTAAATGTTCATATTTTTAGTCCCTCTTCAGTGTTGTAGAAGGGTATTTTTCTGTTTGGGCATTGCATGTACCACTTGCTTCATTGCCTCCCTTGCGGAGCCATTTTTGTGTGCCATTTTAGCCCTACTTGTGATTGCTGTTTGGCCATGTTTTGTACTGTAAAGATGCTTATTCAGGGGCTTCCTTACTTCTGATTTTTCACTCCATGTCCAGATTATGCATGTTTGGTATAGCTGTAGGCCATTTTATGCATTGAAATCCATGTTTCGGGATCATTTCATACATCGGGTATTATTTCGCCTAATTTCAGGGCTATTTTCCCCCTCATTTTGCCACTGATTTTTTCATGTTAGCATATCATATTCCATGTCTTTGTCATGTCTCATTAGAGTGGCATTTCGGTACCCGAGGGTCCGTTCTCGGTTTGCGTGCCCGCGGGCACGCATTTCGAGGTATCTTGTTTTTATCTAATGGCCTCCTGTGTGAGTGTGGCTGAGGTTCTCTCATGTTGGTGTAAGCCCATTATTGCGTTGCGTATGCCATTTCATCCATAGCATTGTGTATGCCCGGTTGTGTATTACCTCGTATAGCGTGTATGCCATTCCATAACATTGTACATGTTAGGATTGTATCTTAGTTGCATTTCATGCATGCCATACATGTTGCATCGTGTTCGGGATAGGAGTTAGCCCGGGCACGGGAAACGAGGTGCGTTCCGTACTCCGAGTGACGGAACGTGTCTCAATTCCCGAGTCACCGACACTCCGGATTATCCATGATGGAGTTAGGTTTTGTTATAGCATTCATATGCATTCACCCTATATTGAGTTGTGCAATTCGGCTCCTCGGCCATCATGCATCGATATGCGTGATTGGTGGTACGAGGATCGAGGCATGCATATATTTGTGAAAATACATTGCTATACCCCTTTCTTGCTCTCTGTTGCAGCATATCAAGAATCAACAGTCTTCCGAGGCTTGGTGCGCTTTTCAAGAAACATTGCAAAACAGAGGCTAATCGGGATGTCGCCGTGGATTTCCGCGCAAAGCAGCCCAAACATGCATCATTCCATCATCCGGAGCAGAATCAAGGCAACCCCTGGCTTGTATGCTAGTTTACAGTTTTTCTTAGTTAATTTGTTAATTAATTAGGAATTTGTATATTATTCGGACTGTATTATTTGGACTGTATTATTCTTTCATTCAGGACTGTATTATTTATTCGGACCCTCTGTGTGAGGGCATAATTGTAATAAGTGTGGGTGAGTGTGATGTATGTCTTCCAACCCCACGTCTTTCTTCCCTTTTATTTACCTGCTTATGATGGTTAGATATAGGGCATATTTCAATTAGCATAACAGTATGACAGCATGTTTGCATCATTTATTTGTTTTGTACGCACCGGGCTCGGCGCATCATACAAACTGCATTTGTATTTCAATTCCAAATTGAATATGTGTTAGTTGTAGCATCATCACATGCCATGTTTAGAATAGCCGAGCCTGCTATAGTTTGCATCTTTGCATGTGTTGCATTAGGCATTTCTGTATACTTAGGAACCATGCATGGATTTCTAATGAGCTTCTATTTTGGCTTGGAGTACTCGATGAGTTTTATGCTTTAGCATCCTTGCATACGTGTGAGTGACTGCCATGAATAGCATGCTTACCATGAGGCTATGTGCTTATGTGATATAACTACCTTGAATGCCTGTGGGTGGAGGTTGCGTTACTTGAATTGGGACAATTTATCAAATATTTGTTTTAAGCCCACTAGATAGTGGCAAAACCATTGTTCTTTTAAGCCCACCTGAGGGGGGCAAAATCTGCATTTTAAGCCTACCTGCGGGTAGCAAACCATTTTCAAACAAACAAACATGAAATGTTTTGTTCCAATTCAGGCGACCCAGTCTATACTTGTATGCTGTGCGCATCACATAGTAAATCTAGGCTAATAACCGGAATAAGAACTCACGATGTTTTCAAAATAAGATATCATGGTTAGTAAAGGCCGGTCTTTGACCGAGCGAGCGGGGGTGCTCACGAAGTGACTTTCCCCAATCATACCCAAGTTTCCGAACCGAGGCAACTTTGGTGATGATGGACACGTGGCCTTTGGCACCGAGTCAGGGTTTCCTAAATTTCCCATTTTAAAAAAAAAGCATTTAGGTAGCGACTCTGTATCTGGCGAAGCAGTCCATGTTTGGCACTTCTTTCAAAAAATCTGTTTTCAAAACGATTTGCCGGATTTGAACTCTTTGGTTCAAGATTGAGAACCGTGACATTTGAGTCCTTCGAACTGTAGTAGACCTGCAAGCGAACCAGAACGGGGGGAGTCGCACCCTCCCCGGGATGCGTTCGGGGACGTCTACACATACATGTGCATTTTATGGTAATTTTCAAATTGATATCAAGTAAATTCTCCATACATGTCATGTTTTCAACTTAATTATGAAACTTCATCATGTTTTTCATCAAGTTCCTTTGTTTGAGCATGATTTGAAAGGTTTAAGTTCAAGGAAATTATTTACATGTTTGTATCATGAGTTTTGAGTTTGAATTCAACAAAATTCACTTGTTCTTGGGCCTTAATTTTGCGAAATGATCTTCAACATAATATCATACAAGTTTCTAAACGTTTCCTTAAGTTTTTGGCCCAAAAGAACTTGATTTGCAACTTTGAGTTTGAGTTTGAAGCTTGGAAGCAAATCTAGAAATTTCAGAATTTTGCTTCCACGCTCGAGCGTCTGATCCTGCGCTCGAGCGACGACTTTGTGTTTTGCACTCCCGCTTGAGCAACCAAAAGTTGGCTCGAGCGTAAAATTCATGCTCCCAAAAGTTTACCATTTTTTGTAGACCGCTCGAGCGATAAGAATTGCACTCGAGTGAAGACCTCAATCTCACGCTTGAACAATCATCGAGCGTGTGTTGAGTGGAAAAATCAAGCAACCAATACTTTTGCAAAGTTTACAGACTGCTCGAGCGAAGGAAGTTGCGCTCGAGCGTCCACTCACATGTTTGGACGTCCGCACGAGCGAGACCCCTATTTTCAACATATTTGACTAAGTGTTTCAAGTGTATTTTAGCATCCTCATTGCATCCTAGGCATTCTGAGGCCAAGATTAAGACATAATAACGAGGATAAGACTTAGAAACACACGAAGAATGAAATGCAGTAAGTTAAGTACGATCCGAGCGTATGTTTCAGTGTATGTATCTGTTATGTTTGTGTAGGTCACGTGCCATAAGCTGTTGGTCATTAATTTGCTATCAGAGCTATTTGTGTAACTATCTGTGAGTAATAACTCTGTAAAGTTATGTTCGACTTTAATTATTTTATGATGATATGAAATGAACAGTTTTTAGAAATGTTATGTTTTGTATAAATGAATGATTGTCCAATTTTCTGTGAAACGTATTTGTGGTATCTTTAGCAGAGGCCCTCGTCCAGGGGATATAATACTATAGCTTATGGTCATGAGGCCCTCATTCGGGGGAAACAATACCGTGGCCTATGTATGAGATATGTTACCCGATACCAGAGGTTCCATTATGGAACTTGATATGCTTGACCAAAGAGATATGTTGATGCTAATGGATGTACCACGTATGATATGAATGTAAAATGATTATGTTTTGATATAAATGTGGACATGACTATGTTTTGATTTGATAAGGGATTTGAATTCTGTAAGGACATCATTTATTAAAAACTTTACTCTGCTATTATTCACTAGGCTTTCGCTCACTATTTATTATATGTATATAGGTGACCAGGCGCGTGACTAGGCTCAAAGTTGATGACCTAGAGTCTCTGTCGTGTTAGCTAGCTATTGTGTCTCCCATGGAGGTTCCCTTTTGTGACACACATATTTGAAACTTTGTTTTGTTTTGGTATATGAACAAGTTTTATGTTTATGTGTATATTGGGCTAAGTTCCCCTTTGTTATATTTGTAATGAACGTGACGTGAATTACTGTAATTATGACGTCATGCCTATGTATGTAAAGTTTTGAAATTTCTGTTCCATATATGTCTACACAACTCAATGGACCATGTACGTTCCTTTATTTGCTTCCTTTAGCCCCTTATAATTTGTTAATCAAGTCAGAGGCCTTCGGTAATATGAGAATTACTGGCCGGTTACGACACTAAACCTGTAGGGACGGGTTTGGGTCGTGACACTTACTGAATATGCTATATATGGCCTTGTACACCTCATCAGATACTTTAAACTTCCAATAGAATGTTCTAGTTGAAATACATTCTCACCATTATTCTCGGCCAAATGTAGACTCAAGTCTACCGGTGTCCTCGACACATTTGTATTTGATTTACTAAATTTCTCAAGTATCTTATTAACATAATGAGATTGAAAAAGTACAATACTACCAGATGTTCTAATAATCTTAATACCCAGAATCACATCTGCAAGGCCATATCCTTCATGTCAAACTGAGAGTTTAATAACTTCTTGGTAATTTTAAACATCTTCTCATAATTACCAATCGTACAGACATAAAATGACATATCTATTTGTCAATGTCTTTGACATCCACACATTTGTCAATACGTGTTTATTTGAAACCCACTTGACAACATAGTGTAGTCAAATTTCTTATGTCAGTGCTTATGTCAGAGCTAAAAACCCCTTTAGGTTGTTCCATAAAGATTTATTCAACTAAATTTTCATATAGGAAAGCTATCTAAACATCCATCTTGATGTATCTATAGGCTTTACACAATCACACTCACCATAACTGGTGATCACATATCAAAGTAATCCATGTCTTCTCTTCCCCGGTATCATTTGATAACAAGCCAACCTTATTGGCTTTCATTCACTTGTATCCCAAGGCTTACTACCTATGCAAAATAAAGTTAAATTAATAACTTATTGCTAAAGAAATCACAACTTCAAAGAAGCTTTTAGCCTTACTAGCCACCATATAGGTTTAAGAAGATTAGACAAAAGAACTTTAAAGTCCTAGTCTTTTAACATCTTCTATGCTCATCTTTTTTTCTCATGAAATCGTTTCCCTAATTCCATGATGGCATTCTTGTGTAAATTAGAATATCAGATTTATCCACAAGAAAATCAATATGCACTACTATATTGTGCATAACCGTTGAACACAAAGTCAACAAATTTTTTAAGGCTATTCTACCCACTTGGGTTTAGGTATTGTCACCTTTTGCATGACACCCCTACATTGTGGAATTTATACGAAGGCTTTCGGCCTTTCCAAAAATTCATGTAGGGTCTTTAAACAATTTCTTATGTCACAATGATTATAAGACTCTCATAATCATATCACAAAAAATACATTCTCATACCGTCATCAACTGAATTAGGTCTCTTCCAAATTCAAGGCACCAAACAAATTTGGTCCTACATGCCACTCTGAAGTCAATAACCTTACTATGTGGAATCACAAACCTAGTGATCAATAGTTTACGATTAGGAACTTCATAACATGGTCAATAGTCTTATCACTAGAAATCACTAATTTCTCATCATGTGATTAGTAGACTTTCTATTATTAGGAACCACAATGTTTTAAATGTGATTAGTAATCACTTTCATTACTAGGAATCATCATATCTTGACATATGATCAGTAGCCTCTCCACTACTAGGAACCATCATGTCTTAACATGTAATCAGTAATCTATTTACTACTAGGAACCACAAATTCATAACTGTGTAGCTAGTGGTCTAACATCTCCTACGAAATACCAATTTTCTATCTCTGTGATCAGTGATCTTATACTTAGTAGGAGCCACCAATTTAAGAATATATTTAGAATTTAAAAATTCAAAAATATATTCACCTACTCTAACGGGTTGTCTCATTTTTACTTTCAAGCAAAGTCATATAATAATCACACATGCTATAATTGACACAAGGATAACATACTAATTGCCTCTGATAAATTCAAATATATTATCATGCAATCTTATGATTTCCTTTAATCACACTTGATCTCTCTTGATCTTCCTTTAAGAACCTCGTAAGGTTTAAGGTTGTCAAGTGGAACAACATTTCCTATTGTCACCTCTTGAAGCCATTTCTGAAAAACCACAATAGAATTTCACTATTTTGTTTCTCCAGAAACTAAACTTAACATTAGAAAATCCTAAAGTCTGAAATTCAATTCAAAATTGATCTCACCACTTACCCTAGAATCGAACATGGTCATGAAAGTTTCCAAGAAGACTGGAGGGGTCACACCGGTCCCACTTAGGACCCAATTAACCTTAAACAAAACTTTTAAGAGTATGTTGACTCCTAGTCCATGAGAAACAAATTTAGAATTAAGTTTTCTAAGGGATAAACTAGGTTAAAACAAACGAAGTTTACAAAACTTATAAGCTTTTAAAAATTGCTATTAGAATTACATCACTCATAAAAGTTAGTCGGTACTCCCGGAGTTGAGCCTATTATTTCTAAATAAAAATCGAAAATATTTTAGCTAATGCTAAAATTTGGCTTCTTTTCCCACAACACGTTGGAAATAATCAAATTATAATCAAAGACTTTCTCAAAACTTGGTTTACTATCACTTTGGGAATAAAAATATTTAAACCCAAAGATTTCCTCTAACCACAAAGGTTTGAAACCAAATCTATCTTAGTTTTTGGGAATAATAAAATTAATCCCAAAGATATTCTCTAAGCCCGAAGGTTTATAATTTCTTTCATTTTCCCTTTCCTTTCACTATGGTGAAACTATTACAAATTAGAAATTAAAACTACTACAAAAGGAAATGCAACTGTTACAATTACAAATTATCCAAAATCAAAATTCATGGTTGCGTCCAAAATGGCCTATTTAGCCAAGAACACGCTCCTCTGCTTTCAATCATCCTTTTGGATTGCCAGCTTATCTTTATATAAAATACGATACAAAAAATAAACTCAGTGCTCTATTCCATGTAAATGGGATGTGTACAAAACTTTATCTACGTTGCCGCTAAACCTTCACGCTCATTGCTTATATACACACTTGGATACAAAATGAGTTAATAAATCAATAACTCATATAATGCATATTACATAAGTAATTTAAACTATCACTCACATTATGTACTTCAAGCAATTATAGATGTATTACAATTATAAGAATGTCATGAGTTTCATAACTATGAAATAATTACTGTAGACACCCCATTTTTGACCGACCTTAAGACTCAGACGTCACCGGTTGAGTGCTCGGTGATAGTGTATATTGTGCTCGTTCTGGAGTTTTAGAGTCTCGGCTGCGAGCCTTGCCTCCAGACTTCCGGACTCTTTCGTGTCTTGCCTCGGTTTGCGAACCAGGCCCTGTTTCCTCTGTTTTCTCTTCCTGAAGGGAGGGAGAGGTCTCGTAGACTGTCTCTCAGTGGCCGTAGGCTACGTTTCGTGGTTGTAGGCCATTTTTTCCATTTGGAGCCCGATTTCCGATTTTTCGGAGCCGTTGGCCGTATGCCTCGGTTCGGGACCGCTTAACCACCTCCGTTTGCTCCAGTTTTTGGCATACACCTTGTTTCCTCCCCTTTGAGGGACACTGTGGCTCGAGAGACCAACTTCGTGGTCAAACGCCACCTTCGGTGCTTAATAGTCAGTTTTCGGGGTCTCGGGCCGCGCGTTTTGGCCCCCGAACCTTCGTTTTGCATCGGTTTGGGTTCATTTTTGGCAGAGACTTTATTTTCATTGTTAGGAAGGATGTAGGAGGGTGGGAGGCCAGAAATTTTTCTGAAAAACCAGCTTTTCTCTTCATTGCTCTTCGTCGCCCGTTTTTCTTACCAGAAAGTCGATTTTTTCCATTCATGGGCCACTTTTTCTGACTTTTCACCACACCATTGTGTTGTACACATCTGGGAGGCCACCAATATGGGTAGGCCGACCAGTAATTCTTCCTGACCCTTTTGAACCCCTCTAAAAAGCTGGTTTTTCTCTCTCCTGAACCACATTTTCTGGTTTTTCTCCATATAGTTGTGTTGCACTCACCTGGGAGGCCACCTTTCTGGGGTGGCCGGCCAGCAATTATTCTTGACCCTTTTGACCCCTGGTCGGCCAACCAGGAGAGGTGGCCGGCCGGCCACCTGGACCTTTTGCACCTGGTCGGCCAGGTTTCTCTCTCCAGGTGCATTCCAGCTGTGCTAGCTGTTTTGCACCAGATCCACTGCCTGAGGGTTTGTCCTTGTTTTGGGTCCATTTTAGGTGGTTTTGACCCCCTTTGCTTGGTTTCAAGGTGGTTTGGCCCATTTGGTCAAGCTTCTTGAGGAAGCTTGACCCTTTTGGGTTAGCTTCTACAGGAAGCTTGACCAAAAACGCGGAAGCAGCAAGTAGAATGAAGAACATGGATTACGAAATCAAAGATGATTCAAATAAAATAAATAGAATTGGAAAGCACTTAAACCAAATTCATTTGCAAATAAATATTGAATAAATACTTAAATAAATACAGAAAATAACTTACAATTGCAATTGTAGCAACTGCAAGGATCTTAATTAGGTTACAAAACGGGAGGAAGTAAATCTCACTCAGAACTCTCTGGTTTTTTTAGAACAATGTTTTTCTAAAAATTGAAGAATTGAAGAATGCTGAGTGATTACAATTGAGTACAATTTATAAGAAAACAAAACTAACTATGCAGCATGTGACTTCGATGATTGATGAAAGCAGCTGGCAGTATTGAAGACTAAGTAGAGTTGTCGGTTGCTTTCGGCTGATTGATTGAACAGTTGAGCAGCTTTAACAAAAGTTGATTGAGTGAACAGTAGCTTTTACTATTCATCACTTTCGGTGGAACATGTGAATAAAGGAATCAGAATAAATACAAATTGGCAGCTTTTCTCAAAAGAGTATTAATTGAAGCCAATTTTGCATTTATAAAGAATCCTAAGTTAATTAAGCATAAGGGTCCTGAGCATCTTAGAACTCTGAACGTCCATATGAGATAGGTTAAGTAGTTGAACCTTCAGAAGATTGTGACTGGTCTGAACCTTCTTCTGAATTCTCTGAACTGTTTGACTGGGCTTCAGCTTGCTCGGTTATTTGTCAGGCCAATTGGAGCATTTCATCTTTAGACATCTTGGGCTTGACTTGTGATTTAGCTTTAGGCTGAGCAGGAGATGAAATGGGTTTAGCCTTAGCTTTGGACTTTGATTTGGGCCGTGAATGTTCCGTGGGCTGGGCCGGAACTGCAAGAACTTTGGATTTAGCCTTGGATTTTGATTTGGATGATTTGGGCTTGGAACCACTAGAAGAGGGGCTTCCAAGATTGATTGGAGGAAGACTGGACTGACTTCCTTGGCTGATTGCAGCAGTTAGGTTCTGCTGAGCTTTGATCATAGTAGGAGTTGGAGCACATTGATCAATGGGGAACTCTTCTTGAACAATTTCAATAATTCTGGGCACATTGAACTTAGCCCACCATTTGACTGTATGTTGTCGGGTAATTATGTTATCATCAATTCCATAATGCCATTTAAATATCCATGGAAGTTTGTATTTGGATATAAAAATGAGCAGGGATGGAAATTGCCGTTGATGGGTAGTGAATGGATAAACAGCAGAGAAATAATTGATTACTTCAATGAGATCACCAGGAAGAATATCTGAAATGGCGCCATAGTGAGTCCACCATCTCAGGAACCAAGTAGGTAACTCGGATTTGAATTTTTGATCAAAGGAGATGAACCAAGAGTGACTGAAGGACTCATTTTGGTACAAGAATATCTTGAACCAAGCATCAACATAATCATGGTAATTATACTGAATGGAGTGACCAGGTAAATCACGAAGCTGAGAAGGGGGACCCCATTCAGCTAGGGAAACAATGTTGTGAATATAAATAGAATGGTATAGAACCTTGTAGGCATAGGTTCGATCATGAATTGGTTTGATTAAAATTGAGTGATGATGAACTAGAATGTCTTTGTAGTAGGTGAGTGTTTTCTCTGGATGGGAAAGGAGAAAATGGCACCCAGAGCCAAAATGGAATTTAGCAAGTTCATTGATTAATTGACCTTTAGGATGACCAGGTTCTTTATAGAACAAATTAGTGACATGTGATTTGGTATAATCAGATCGAGATGACCTGACTGGGTTAGCAGGGAGTGGAGTAACTGAGACTGACTGGCTTAAAGCAAAAGGATCAGTGGCAAGAGCCGATGAATAATTAGGACGGTAAATGTTACCAAGAATTTGATAACGATTAACCATTTCAAGAGAATATGATGGGTTGACTGACTCCAAAGGAGGTGGAACAATGAGTCGATTATTTAGAAATAACTCATCAGTCAGTTCTAAGTCAACTACGTTGTCCTCCATACCTAATCAAGGATTAGTAATAAATGAAGAAGATGTTGAAATACAAAATGATCAAATTAACACAGGCTGGAATATACCAAAATTGCAAATTAAAGAAATTTATAAAACTACTTTTTTACAGAATATTTTTAAAGTTGCATTACATGTTAAAACTATTGAACAAGTATATGCTTTAGAAAAACCTCGTGAAACTTGCCAATTATTTGATGCTAAATTAATTAAAAGACATATTAATCATGGTTACAATTTTATGCATATTGGTCTAATTCAAGTTGGTGTTAATCCATTAACCATAGTTGGGAAAAATACCTCTGTTTTATTATGCTTAAGAGATGCTCGTTTTCTTAATTACAATGATAGTTTAATGGGTATAATGGAAACTGGTCTTCATAAAGGTCCAGTACATTTTAATTGCTTTCCTGATTTTACACTAAGTTTACGGGATCCACATATTTTAGATGCCTTAACATTAAATATTCAAATACATGGTTCATTTACTAACATGAAAGACAAAGTTCATAATATTGCTTTAATATATCAAGTTCATTATAAATGCATGCAAACTAATTTAAATGTTCATGCTTTACATAAAAGTCCCAAAGATAAAACTCTTTTAATCCAAAGTAGTAGTCATAATGAATCACATATTAATATACCTCAGATGATTGAATGGAAAAATGTTGATCTACCTAACCAATGGATCACTGTTAATGAAAATTACAAACATAATCCCCAACAATCTTCAGAACAAGATATTCAAGACATTCAACAATTTAATGATGGTTCTGTTCATATTAAATTCAATCGTAGTCAATCCTCTAGACATAGTACATCTAATGTCCCTACTGAAATTGAAAATGAAGATGAAATATTTAATACTTCTTTATTTAGGAAAAATAGTCGATTAAATCTTGGACCTACGACTGGTCCTTCAACTCAACAAAAGTTAAAAGGAATCGATAATTCTACAACTTCCCAAATTAGTAAACCTGTATATTCTACACACACTCACTTCCCTGACGAAGAAGTTGCTTCAACTAATTCTCCAACTCAAACTGATTTTGAAGAATTTACACCCCCAGTGAACCCTCAATTAATGACAATTAAAAAAGATTTTACTCCTAATCTTGATAAATTACTTATTGACTTTAAATCCAAAACCAATCGAACTCAACGACATACTTACTATTCTAAATATAATTCTGCTCAAATGTCTCAAATTTCTCGTGAATGGTATGATTTTATGGTTACATATGGTTTTGAATTACCTTTGTTAGAATATGTTGACAAATATTACAAACAACTTAATACAATCACAAAATATAAATGGAAAACTTCTGCTACTACTTCTATCAGTTCTAGTCATCCAACCCTTGAAAAAATAATTATCAACCAACAAGGTTCGGATATTCCTGCTTCTCCTTTTAAATTACCTGGCACTGACACTTAAATTAAAAAGGTCATTGAACAAAATAATTATACTAATCAATGTTTAAGCACGATTGGTAAACAATTAGACAAAATAGAAACTAATTTAGAATCTGTTCAAACCTCTAAACAACCTTTAGATTCACCTTTACTTAATCTACCCACTAATCGATCTAAAAGAACTAGTTTAGTTACTAATGATCATTCTACTGTCCAAGCCATTGAAAAATTATTCACTAAATTATCCACAACTGATACTGCTTCACCTTCTAAAGATAAAGGTCTTACTGTTCTAAATCAACAATTTGATTTTGATCCAACTTCTACTCAATCTGACACAGATAATGACATAAATGAATTAGCCCAACAATTCCAATCTACTTATCTTATGAAAATTCATTATCCAAAAGTGAATCCCCAAACTACAAAAAATTGGTATTCTCGATCAATTCCTCCTGATCTTCAATTCGAAGAAACTAATCTTAATAATTAATTTTCTGTTTCTGCCAAAAAATTATATGAGTGTAATATTGATGGTTTTAGTGAAGATCAAATTCTCCACAAATTAAATCATTTATCTATGGTTTCCAACAGTTATCTCTCCAATTATCCCCAATATTCTCAATCCGAAATAGTTCATCTCATTATTTCTGGTTTCACTGGTATACTTAAATCATGGTGGGAAAAATATTTAACTAACGAGCAACGCGACTCCATAATTTATGCTAATTAAACTGATGATAATGGCTTACCTATTTTTAATGAAAATATTGGATGTTGCCACCCCGATGGCATTAATGCATTAATCTATACTATTGTCCGACATTTTATTGGTACTCTAACTAATATTTATTCCCGCATACATGATCAACTTAGTAATCTTACCTGTCCAACCTGAAGTGATTTTCGCTGGTATAAAGATGTATTCACCTCTAGAGTCATGTTACGAGAAGACTGTACTAAATCATTTTGGAAAGAAAAATTCATAAATGGATTACCTAGTCTGTTTGCTCATAAAAATCGTGATGTTTTTAATCAACCTACTGGTGTTATTAAATATGATAACTTAACCTATGGTGATATAATTAGTACTATTCAAAAAGAAGGATTAAAGATGTGTATTGATCTTAAACTTAGTCAAAAAACTACTAAAGATAAACACAAAGGTAAATATGAATTAGGAAATTTCTGCGAACAATATGGATTACCTCCTGTTGCACCCTCCCGTAGGAAATCACATAAATATTCTAAGCATAAAAATAAATCCAAATATTATAATAAATACAAAAAACCTTATTCACCTTCCAAATCCAATGATAAATTTTATACCAAACCCAAGAAGAAACATTATAAATCTAAATCTCATCCGAAATCTAATAAAGATATTACTTGCTATAATTGTGGTCAAAAAGGTCATTATGCTAACAAATGTAAAGAAAAACAAAAACTAAAAGATAGAGTTAACCAACTCCAAATTAATGAAGAATCCAAAATTCAATTATTTGAAATCTTTCAATTAAATCAATCTGATAATGATTCCTCTTCTGTTCCTCCATCTACATCTAATTCCCCTTCGAATAGTGATAATTCTGATTCTGATAATCAAATTACCTTAGGTTGTAATGATGTTTGTTGTAAACCAGTTAAACAAATTTCTGTCCTTACTAAACATACTCAAGAAGAATCTGCTTTAATTGACTTAATTAGTAAATTAGATGATCCTAATTTAAAACAACAATATATTGACAAATTGAAAACTTTACTACTTCAATCGAATACTAAACCTAAGTTTAATAAACCTATTATTAGTCTATCTAAGACCTTAGAAAAATTTAAAAACAAAACTAAAGAAGTTACCCTTCAAGATTTACAATCTGAAATCAATCAAATTAAACAAACTATCCAAGACCTCCAATCTAAAGATAACAAATTAGAAAATGAAATCATTAATCTCAAACTTAATCAGAATTTAAATAATTTCCAACCCAATCTAACATCACCTCAAGAATCTGAACATAATTCTGATCATGATTCTGATCATTCTAATCCAGCCAAAGTCATACTTGATAATCGACATCAATCTACTAACCTTAAAGATAAACGATTAAATTTACTCAATAAAATTTATATGCAAAAATGGTATTCAATAATTAAAATCATAGTTGAAGACTTTGAATTAGAATTAGTTTCTTTAATTGATACTGGTGCTGATTTAAACTGCATTCAAGAATGATTACTTCCCACTAAATATTATGAAAAATGTCAAGAGAAATTAACCTCTGCTAATGGTAGTAAAATGCATATTAAATACAAGTTACCTAAAGTGCATGTTTGTCAAAATAATGTTTGTTTTAAAACCAAATTTGTTTTAGTCAAAAATATGACTGATAGAATTATTCTAGGTACACCATTCATATCTTTGTTATATCCTTTTACTACTTCTAGTGAAGGAATCACTACTCATGTTCTAGGACAACCTGTCACATTTACATTCTTATTTCTACCTGAAATGTTAGAATTAAATCAATTACAAGATTTTTCTATTTCTCATACTATTAATCGATTAACTCGACACATTAATTTTCTTAAGGAAGAAATTAATTATAAAAGAATTGATCAACAGCTAACTGACCCAGTTCTAATTTCTCAAATTAATGATTTTAAGTTAAAACTTGAATCAACTGTTTGTTCATCTTTACCTACTGCATTTTGGCATAGGAAAAAGCATGTAGTTACTTTACCATATATTAAGAATTTTAATGAACGACAAATACCTACTAAATCTCGACCTATTCAAATGAATCATGAATTATTAGAAATGTGTAAAAAAGAAATTAATGAATTATTAAAAAATAGAATTATCAGTCCCAGTAAATCACCATGGTCTTGTCCTGCTTTTTATGTTAATAAAAATGCTGAATTAGAACGAGGTGTTCCTCGCTTAGTTATTAATTACAAACCATTAAATGCTGTTATTGAATAGATTAGATATCCTATTCCCAATAAAAAAGATTTAATTAAACGACTTAGTCAATCTCTTATTTTTAGTAAATTTGATTTAAAAAGTGGTTTCTGGCAAATTCAAATTCATCCTAAAGATAGATACAAAACTGCTTTTAATACACCTTTTGGTCAATATGAATGGAATGTTATGCCATTTGGTTTAAAAAATACTCCTAGTGAATTTCAAAATATAATGAATGACATATTCAACCCATTTAGTCATTTCTCTATTGTTTATACTGATGACATATTAATTTTCTCCAAATCCATTAATAAACATTGGAAACATTTAACTGCGTTCTTTTATACAATTAAAAGTCATGGTTTAGTCATCTCTGCTCCTAAGATTAAATTGTTTCAAACTAAAGTTAGGTTTTTAGGTTACGACATTCACCATAATACTATTCTTCCAATTAGTCGCTCTATTGAGTTTGCTTTCAAATTTCCTAATGAAATTCTTGATAAAACTCAATTACAACAGTTCTTAGGTTCCCTCAATTACATTGCTGAGTTCTATAAAGACCTTAGGAAAATCTGCCAACCTCTGTTTGATAGGTTAAAAGATAATCCTCCTCCTTGGTCCCCTGCTCATACTGCTGTAGTTCAACAGGTCAAACAATATGTTAAGTCCCTTCCTTGTCTTGGTATTCCTACGGAGAACTCATTCAAAATTATTCAAACTGATGCTTCTGATATTGGTTATGGTGGCATTCTGCTTCAGAAAGTCACTCCTCAATCACCTGAACAAATTGTTCATTATCATTCTGGTGTCTAGAATAAAGCACAATTAAATTATAGTACTATTAAAAAGGAAATTTTATCTACTGTTTTATGTATTTAAAAATTTCAAGATGATATTTTAAATCAAAAATTTTTACTTCGTGTTGATTGTAAATCTGCTAAATATGTTTTGGAAAAGGATGTTCAAAATCTTGCTAGTAAACAGATTTTTGCCCGTTGGCAATCTATTTTAAGTATTTTTTATTTTGTAATTACCTATATACCTGGTTGTCAAAATTCCTTGCCTGATTTTCTCACCCGGGAATTTTTACAATGGGGTAAATGATGAGTGTTACTCCACATATTCCATATTTAAAAACCCAAATTACCCATTACCAAACCCTGATTCACCAAGTTAACCACCGTATTAACTGTCTCAAAGCAGCTCGCCCAACTACTAAAAGAGCCCAATATATCAATTACCATCAGATTAAAGCCCGTCGTATTCTGCGACATGATTATTACAATCATTTGCATTATTACCAGAATTATTTAGATCTTCTTTCTGGTTGCTAATCTTTGTTTTTGTTCAACTGATGTCTCGTCCAAAGCCCCCTTCCAAGGCTTTGGTTCCATCTTCCAGTAAACCTAATCAACTCATTGTTCCACCTCCTTTGGAGTCAGTTAACCCTTCCTATTCACTTGAAATGGTTAATCGTTACCAAGTTCTTGGTAATATTCATCGACCTAATTACTCTTCGGCTTTAGCCACTGATCCTTTTGCTTCAAGCCAATCAGTCTCAGTTACTCCATTTCCTGCTAATCCGATCAGGTCATCTCGATCTGATTATGCCAAATCACATGTTACTAATCTATTCTATAAAGAACCTGGTCATCCTAAAGGTCAATTAATCAATGAACTTGCTAAATTCCATTTTGGCTATGGATGCCATTTCCTCCTTTCTCATCCAGAGAAAACACTCACCTATTACAAAGATATTCTGATTCATCATCATTCCATTCTAATTAAACCTATTCAGGATCGAACCTATGCCTACAAGGTTCTATACCATTCCCTTTATATTCACAACATTATTTCCTTAGCTGAATGGGGTCCTCCTAACCAGCCTCGAGACTTACCTGGTCACTTTATTCAGTACAATTACCATGATTATGTTGATGCTTGGTTCAAGATCTTCTTGTACCAAAATGAGTCATTCAGTCACTCTTGGTTCATTTCGTTTGATCAAAAATTCAAATCTGAATTACCAACCTAGTTTCTGCGATGGTGGTCCCATTATGGTGCCATTTCAGATATCTTCCCTGGTGATCTTATTGAAGTAATCAATTATTTCTCTGCTGTTTATCCATTCACCACTCACCAAAGGCAATTCCCATCTTTGCTAATTTTTATATCCAAATACAAACTTCCATGGATATTCAAATGGCATTATGGAATTGATGATAACATAATTACCCGACAACACACAGTCAAATGGTGGGCTAAGTTCAATGTGCCCAGAATTATTGAAATTGTTCAAGAAGAATTCCCTATTGATCAATGTGCTCCGACTCCTGTTATGATCAAAGCTAAGTAGAACCCAACTGCTACAATCAGCCAAGGAAGTCAACCCAGCCTTCCTCCAATCAATCTTGGAAGCCCCTCATCTAGTGGTTCCAAGCCTAAATCATCCAAGTCCAAATCAGTCCAGCCGGCCTAATCAAGATCCAAGGCAAAGTCCAAAGCTCCTGTGGTTTCGGACCAGCCCAGGGAACATTCACGGCCCAAATCAAAGTCCAAAGCTAAGGCTAAGCTCATTTCACCTCCTGCTCAGCCCAAAGTTAAATCAACAGTCAAGCCTAAGATGTTTAAAGAAGAAATGCTCCAGTTAGCCCGTCAAATAACCGAGTAAGCTGAAGCCCAATCAAACAGTTCAGAAAGTTTAGAAAATTCAGATGACAATCCAGACCAGTCCTCTGAAGGTTCAACAACTCAATCCATTCCATATGGACGACCCGAGTTCCAAGATGCTCAGGATCCATATACCTAATCAACTTAGGATTCTTTATAACTACAAAATTGGCTTCAATCAATACTCTTTTGAGAAAAGCTGCCAATTTGTATTTATTCTGATTCCTTTATTCACATATTCCACCGAAAGTGATGAATAGTAAAATTTACTGTTCACGATCACTATTCAACCAATCAACTTTTGTTAAAGCTGCTCAACTATTCAATTAATCAGCCGAAAGCAACCGACAGCTCTGCCCAGTCTTCAATGCTGCCAGCTGCCTTCATCATTCAACCAATTCACATGCTGCATAGTGAATTTTATTTTGTATATATTGTAATCAAATGTAATCACTTGGGAGAACTTCAATTTTTCCTTCAACCCTTCTTCTGAGTGAAAGTTACTACCCTTCTTCTGTAACCTATTTAAGATCCTTGCAGTTGTTACAATTGTAATTGTAAGTTATTTTCTATACTTATTTTCTGTATTTTAATTACAAAATTTTATTGAAATGATTTTGGTTTTGGTTTAAGTGCTTTCCAATTCTGTTTATTTGAATCATCTTTGATTTCGTAATCCACCTTCTTCATGTTTTGTGCTGCTTCCGCGTTTACGGTATCAGAGATGATTCAAATAAACAGAATGTAAACGTAGAAGCTTCCTGTAGAAGCCTTGAACCCCCCTCTTTAGCTTCTCTAAGAAGCCTCACCCTTCTCCCTCTATATAACCAACCTTTCATCTCCATTTGCAAGGGTTAGAGATATTGGCTAAGGCATACACCCATCTCCCTCCATAGCTCTCTCTTCCAAGCTCTAAAGTCCATTATCCTTGGCCATTTACACAACAACTCATAGCCTACCACCTCCACACTCCATTCCAGCACCTTGAAGGTCATTTGCAGAGGTAGAGAGCTCACATTCTTGGTCCAAAAGCTGCTGGAGGTTGGCTCTACAAGGGTAAGTCATCATTTCTCCTTTTCTAACCTTATTTTTCTTCATATCTTAGCCCCTTTTGCTTGCATTTTTGGGCTCTAAGCTAAACTGGAAAAGATCTTATTTTGAGCCCCTCTTCAACTTTGTTGAAGGGCTCTTTGCTGTTTGAAGTCATCTACTCCCCCTTTGTGCTTTATCTCTCTTTTAGGGCTATTTTTGCATCGTATTTTAGCCTTGCTTGTGAACATTTTCAAGATTTGATATAAACTAGAAAAAGTCTTCTTTTGACATCCTCTTCAAGTTTGGTTAAGGTCCCATTTCTGTTTGGGGTCATCTTCCCCCTATGCATGCTTCATCTCTTCATGATTAGGGCTATGCATTAGAGCTCTTGCATTGGTCATGGCTTGGCCTCTTAGCCACTGAAATCCAATGGATTTTTAGTGGATTAGATGCATTCTTGAAGGCCAAAATCAGAGGGGGGTGACCCCCTCTCTCTTTGTCTTGTTTGGTGATCTTTTTAGCCTTCCAAAGGGACCCTATTTTGCATGCATCGAAGTCATGTTTTAGGCCTCATTCTGTGAGTTTTGGGATCTGCCTTGGCTCTTTCGAAGGCCCTTTTGGCCATATTTTATGTCTACAATGCATGTGTAGAGCAATCCCATCCAAGGCTTTTCAAAGGGGCCTTTCGTTGCATGTTTCCTAGACCCATTTCAGGGCCAATTTGGTGAGTTTTAGGGCTGTCATAGTCCATTTCTAGAGGTGGTTTTTCTATGCTTCATGTCTATCTTGTATGTGCTTAATAACCCCTTGTATGGCCCTTTAAAGGAACTCATCATTTTTGCATGTGTTGGCTGCATGTCAGAAGTTATTTGGGCATATTTTGACATGTTTCATTCACTGATTTTGGCTGGTTTCATGAGTTCTCTTGTGCTTCATACACATGCCATGTAAATCATGTTTGCTAGTCAAAGTTGCATGCTATTTTAGTCCATCATGCTAGCATCTTCTGGTCATGTTTTGAACTAGAAATGTTCATGTTTTGGGACTGCCTTGGCTCTGTCTTTATGCTTCATAGTCAAATAATGCATGCTTTGTATAGCTATAAGTCAATACATGTGCTTAGTTTTGAGCCTCGGGTGCCATGTTTCCATGTTTCGGGACCTTTTAGCATCATGTTTTAGTGCTAGAATTCACATGTTTGAATGCCATGCTTCATCCTTGCCATGCCTTGTTAGAGTTACATGATGTGCCTTAGGTTCGGTCCTCGGTTTGCGTGCATATGCGCACGTATCTCGGTAGTCTCATTTTCATCTAATGGCCACTGATGTGAGTGTGGCTGAGGTCCACTCATGTTGGTGTAAGTCCATTATGCATTGTGTATGCCATTTCAATTCATAGCATTGCGTGTGCTAAGTTGTATGTTAGAACATCGTGTATGCCATGTTACATCGTGCATTGTGTATGCCATTTCATAGCATTGTGTATGCTAGGTTGCATGTTAGGATTGCATTCATGCATGCCATGCATATTGCATTGTGTTTGGGATAGGAGTTAGCCCCAAACACGGGAAACGAGGGACGTTTCGTACTCCGAGTGACGGAACGTGTCTCAATTCCCGGTCGCCGACACTCCAGATTATCCATGATGGAGTCTAGGCCTTGTTGTGTTTTCATGTGCATTCATTTCATATTGAGTCGTGCAATTCGACTCCTCGGTCATCATGAATCGAGATGCGTGATTGGTGGCACGAGGATCGAGGACTACGCTCCCTAAAGAGTAGTCATGCATACATATGTGAAAATACTTTGCCATGCCCCTTTGTTGCTCTCTGTTGCAGCAAATCAGAAACCAACAGCCTTCTGGAGCTTTGCACAATATTTCGAGAACAATTGCAAACAGAGGCAAACCGGGGCATCGCAAGGAATTTCCCGACGAAGGCAACCCGAGCATGCATCATTCATCATTCGGAACAGAGCCGAGGCGGTCCATAACTTACATGCTAATTTATCCGCTTTCCTAGTTAATTTGTTAATTAATTAAGATTTTGTATTCATTCGGACTGTACTATTTATTCGAACTGTATATTATTTATTCGGAACCTCCGAGCGAGGGTACAATTGTAATAAGTGTACGTGTGTGCGATGTATGTCTTCCAACCCCACGTCTTTCTCCCTTTTATTTACCAGCTTATGATTGTTAGATTAGGACACGTTTTAATTAGCATACTTATGATTGCATGTTCACATCATTCATCTGTCTTGCATGCACCGGGCTCGGCGCATCATACTAACTGCATTGTATTTCAATTCCGAGTTGAATACTTGTTAGTTGTAGCATTTCACATGCCATCTTTAGAATAGTCGAGCCTGCTATAGTTGCATTCTTGCATGTATTGCATTAGGCATTTCTGTATAGTTAGGATCATGCATGATTTCTAACATAGCTTCTGTTTTGGCTTGGAGTACTCTGTAAAAGTTTATGCTTTAGCATCCTTGCATGTGTGTGAGTGACTACTATGATAGCATGCTTACCATGAGTGTCACGCCCCAAACCCGCCCCTAAAAGTTTGGGCATGACCCATTCGAAAACAAACACTAAATCTGTTATACATATCATACGGGGCCTGAACAGAAGTATTCAATAATATAAAATACATAGAATAACATCCATTGAGCTATTTCTAACATGCCAGGATCTCAATAACACACTAAGTAAATATTATACAGAAAGTTTACTCACATATGCCTTGACTCAACCCCACAAATAACAAAAATATTAATGAAGGAGGAATTATATACAATCAACCATAAATAGACATCCAAAGCATAAATCAAAACTCCTCAAAACTTTACAAAATGCACGGCTTCAGGTGGTGCCTGGACGCATCAAAGGTGACAAGAGAGACACAAGCCTTAAAGGTTAGGACTGAACTCCCGGATAGTTACCTACAGAAATAGACAGACAAAATACAGAATGAGCGAACTCAGTGAATAATAGTACATAAACAATGTAATAATTAACCTGCAGATACAGATGATTAACTACACTCCGTGATTATTTCCAAAACAGCCATAGGTCCACTTTTTCGTAGAATGTAATGGCTTTAAGCCCGATATACGTGAAACGTAGAAGGCCTACAGATGTAGAACGACCATAGGTCCAGAAATATCAGAAGTAACAGAAATAACAGAACTAACAGAAATAACAGAAATAACAGAACTAACAGAAATAACAGCAATAACAGAACTAACAGAAATAACAGAAATAACTGAACTAACAGAAATAACGGAAATAACAGAACTAACAGAAATAACAGAACGCATAAGCGTGGGTAACAGAACGCATAAGCGTGGGTACAGAACGCATAAAGCGTGGGTACAGAACGCATAAAGTGTGGGTAACAGAATGCATAAAGCGTGGGTACAGAACACATAAGCGTGGGTTACAGAAATAACAGAAATAACAGATGTATGGACTCAAGAGGTGGCTCGTACGAATTCTAGAGGTGACTCCCACTAAGGTGTAGCACTTAGTTCCGTACAGCACTTTGCTCCATACCAGAAACATCAGAATAGATTAATACAGATAAACATATTCTTCTCATTAATCACATAATGAACAGATATATTATAAGTTTAACAGAACGTTGCTGATGTTTATTAGCAAATGGTAAACATATTTCACAGATTGAACACTTTCAGAAATAC
The DNA here is from genome assembly GCA_025200525.1 of Camellia lanceoleosa. Classification (NCBI taxonomy): domain Eukaryota; kingdom Viridiplantae; phylum Streptophyta; class Magnoliopsida; order Ericales; family Theaceae; genus Camellia; species Camellia lanceoleosa. The sequence goes on from CM045769.1 coordinate 167,039,540, forward strand.
GTAGGTACCATAGTTCTATACCTTAAATCAATAGATCTCGGGATACATAAGCATCATTGTTCCATTTGTTCACCATGAATTATTAATGTTAATCTATGGATAACAGAATGTTAATAATGTTCTTTAACGGTAAATTAAACACAATACTATATAGATTATAGCACATTACCGATAACCATTAATCGTGGGCGGAATACAGAATAGTTTCAGAGTCATCTCAATGGGTGCCAAATCCTTCTATGTTCACACCAATTCTCAAATACAACCATGTTAGCATAATTGCCATGGAAAAAACAGAATGTGAAGAATAACAATAATTATCAACGGTAATTGATGTACATATGTAGTACTATTACTCACAGTGTTTAGTGCTTGGTCGCCTTGTAGTTGACCCTATACAATTCACGTAATTCAAACATAATTCATCATGGTGTATTCAATTCAATATTAGTTAACACAATATAGTCCGACAAAGTCAACACCCCTTAATTCATTAAAACCATTTGCAATTCAACATAATGCAAAATAAACCCTTGAATCTCATTTCAATATTCCAAAACCGAGGTCATATCATCTATGTCAGTCATAGATTATTTCTCTAATTTTTCCTTTACATAATAGCATGAATTCCAACATTTCTAACAAAGTTCATTCGCAAAATTTTAAACATAATTTCCAAGTATCACCAAATTCCAATTAAACTTGTATATACATGATTCAATACCTCAATTTCATTATTCTACTTTCAATTTGGGCCAAATCTTTGGTTATCATCATTAACCAACCTAGGGTTTCAAGGAAAATGAGGGTTCTTAAAACTTCTTAAATCATTACTTTTAATTCCAATTTTCCCAAGGATTCTACATCTAAGATTCCCAATCCATCACTTAAACCCACCAATTTAACTCCCAACACCACAAACCTTAAAACCCCCAATGTTCAAATCCAAAATTCCCAAAATCTCATAATTTCTTCTATATACATAACATAAATGAAAACTTGCACCATTATACAATGAAGACACCTCAAATCTATCTATGGATGTAAATATTAAAGAGTCTTAAAACCCTTACCTCAATAATCAAGCAAAAGGGTGAGCTTGAGAAGAAGCCTTCACAAATCCAAGTTCTAATCGGGTAAAAACATTGATCATCCCTTGTTCTCCATTCTTGATGCCAAAAACCATGGTGGATCGCAATCAAAGTAAAGGAATTCAAGGATTTGGGGCTAGGGATTCGGACTTAGGCAAAGAGGAAGGAAGAGAGAAGAAGAAAATATGAAAAAGATCTCAAAAATCCGTCTTTAAAGCTGCTGTCCCATAATTCCCGCTCGAGCGGACCTGTTTTCAGCACAGATTCCGAAACTTTGAACAGGTATAACTCTCCCATCCGGACTCCGTTTTAGGTCATTCTTGTGTCCAAATTAAAGCCCCGGAAATAAGCTTTCCAATGGTTCTAACCTCACATCCAAATTCAAAGTGTGGACAAAGAAAAGAATAAAAGAGTGATGGCTGGTCGCAGACAAATTATTCTAATTAAAGCTTTTGGTCCAATCTTACATTACCATCATATTACCACCTCAACCAATACTCCAAAATAAAATAAGAAAGTTCCAATACACTAATAAAATGTCCAAAACGAACCCACTTGCCTCAGAAATACAACTCAACTTGGAGACCCGCTCGAGCGCCCAACCTTGCGCTCAAGCGCGAAGACCAACAAAGGCGTCCGCTCGAGCGTAAACTCCCTCGCTTGAGCGGAGAATCACAACTCCCAGAATCTCAGGCCGTCTGCACAATTGTTGGAAACCCCAAAAGTCCTCTCGAGCGTCAACTCTTCTGCTCGAGCGGAGAGAAAAATTCTGGGTCGTCACAATGAGGCTATATGCTTATGTGATATATCTGCCTGAATGCCTATGGGTGAAGGTTGGGTTATTTGGATTGGAACAAATCATCAACTGTGAGTTTTAAGCCCATTAGATAGTGGCAAAACCATCTTTTCTAAGCCCACCTGAGGGTGGCAAAATCTGCATTTTAGCCTACTTGCGAGTAGCAAACCGTTTTCAAAACAAACATGAGATGTTTCGTTCCAATTCAGGCGATCCAGTCTATACTTGTATGTTGTGCGCATCACATAGTAATTCTAAGCTAATAACCGGAATAAGAACGCATCATGTTTTCAAAACTAGATATCATGGTTAGTAGAGGCCGATCTTTGATCGGGCGAGCGAGGGTGCTCACGAAGTGACCTTTCCCAATCGTATCCAAGTTCCTGAGCCGAGGCAACTTTGGTGATGACAGACACATGGCCTTAAGCAACGAGTCAGGGTTTCCTAAATTTCCCCCAATATAAAATATTTAAGTGGCGACTCTGTATCTGGCAAAGCAGTCCATGTTTGGCATTTCTTTCAAAAAAAATCTACTTTCAAAAACGATTTGCCGAATTTGGACTCTTTGATAATTCATCGGTCTTGCATTGCACTCTGCGAGATTAGATACAGGACCGTGACATTGAGTCCTGAACTATAGTGAGCCCAAATGAACAAAATGGGATTTCCCTCCCGGGACGTTCGGGGATGTCTACAATTACATATATAACACTATTATGGTCATAACACTAGCATTCCAACCATCTAACTATGAGCAAATAATCTTATAAACAATAGAGTTAAATTCCAATAATACACAATAATGTTTAGAGTAATTCACTTGATTATACATATCAAGCTATGGAGAAACTCACAACCAATACAACAATTAATTAATAGAATGAATACAAAGTAAAGACAATATAATGCAAAATATTCCACCATGCACTAATACTCTCTTAGAACCCATCCACCTTATAATACAACATAAATATTATATTAGAAAAACCGAAACCGTTTTGCTAAATTTTCTTCCAAAACAAACATGTTTGGAGATTTTTATACCGCTGGAAACCTCTCGACTAGCCGAATCTCTTGACATTCTCAAAATCCAACTCTTTGTTTTTTTTTTTCTCGACCAGAATTTAATTAATCAAATTAAATTGAAATTGTTGCCAAACTTTCAAAAAAACATATGGAATAAATTCGAAATTAACCTTAACTATAAAGTGAATAATTAAATTCACAAATATGTCCAAAAATCTAAAGATCCAAAATTCTCATCCATGCTTAGGTTATCCTGTTCAAAACAAAAATTAGTAGTCTCATTTACCAATTCCAATTTGTTTTATTTGTTCATATTATATATCCTTCTTTCGCGTTTAGGTAAACCTGTAGAGAAAGTTAGCTATAAAAGAAAACAAATAACAAACAAATCAAATAAATTAGTAAGAATTTTAAGAAATAAAATTCTTATTTTATCTTATCAATGCTTAGTAAATCATGCACTAACAATAAAATTACTCATGCAATAACAACTAATTAACATAAAATAAATTGCATGAATAAATTATTAGAAATAAACAACTCAAAACAATCCAATAACTCTAGGTAATTAAATTAATTTTAATTACAAGAGTTACTAGGAGAAATTAAAATAAAAGCTAAATTGTTTTTTCAAAAAATGTTTATAATGAATCTATTTTAATATTGTTGGTATTTTTTCAAAAAAATACAAGAAAAATATATAAAATGAATTAAATAGAAATGACAAAACAATTATTATTATCATTATTATTATTTATTATTAAAGAATGAAATATACAATAAACTATAGAACTAAAAAAAACACAATAATGAATTAGATTATACCATGGAACATATTACAAGATAGATTCAAATGAACATATAAAATAATATACGAGAAATTATTTAAATTTAAAACTTTGAAGAACAAAAGATAAAAGATGCAAACCAAAGCCTATGTGATACTACAGTTTCTTTAAAACAAATTCACCACCTCACGGTGGGTGCTGGAGGTGCACCAGGGTTTGTCTCTCAGGATACGATGATCGAAACCAACTAATGCAGAAGCACTTTTCAAATAATTTTAGTGAACTTGACAATGGCTGCACTCCTCTAACAAGAACCAAAGAAGATGTTAACAAAAAAAAAAGATAGGAAAATTTTTCTTTGGTGTAAAAAATCATCCCCAACTTTTTAGTTCAAAACATCATCTCATTTTCCATCACAAAACCTCTCTAAAAACAACCTACTAAGTTGGAGGAGAAAAGTCTCTATATATACTAGTAGGGGAGAGCCTTAGCCATGAAGGCTAAGGCTAACATCAATAAGGTCATCAAATGTCATCAACTCGAGCCATTAAGGCTAGAGTTACAAAGGTTTAAAACTCCAAAACCATTATATAAATTATAAAATGTATATAATGCATAAGTTTTTAGAATTAAACTAGATGGGTTGTAAATGGATACAAGCCCAATCTCAAATACATGCACAAGCTAAGCCTAACACAGCTTAGCCCAAAGCTCATGACTAGGTCCAAGTCCAAATCTAAGACCAAACCCAGCATATGCACAAGTACAAGTCTAAACCCAGTGCAAACCAGTAAGTCTAAATCTAAACCCAACTTTATTGATGTCCACTTTATGAGACAATTCTCATTCACAATTTAATAGTTTTGGCTCATTATTTTTGTATTGCAATATTCTCACTTAAGAGAATACAAAATCACTTAGACCCACCTCAACCAGCGGTTGGGTCCCACTTTAATTTCAAATTAAAGTTGCCGAAAAATTATTATTTTTCAACAGATTCATCATGTAATGTATCCCATATATGTTTCATATGACTACAATATTTATTTTAAAGTGTCGTGCATCATAATTTGTGTCTATTATATCACCATTCTAAGTTGCAGTAATATATAGTATGATGAACTCCAAATTTTATCTGTATTTTGGATTTGGTAAAAAAAAAAATTAAAAGAAAACAAAATAGTGTTTGAATTCTAAATTTGTGCAACGGTTTGCTTTTGCAATACGTATCTGAATTCAAAATTTAAAATTAAAAAAAAAAAAAAAAGCCTCATGAGTTATGTAAAACTCTTCTAGGTAAAAACTTGTTATATTATCGCAACTTTTTAGCAAAATTTTTGACAATTGTAAACAAAAATAAAAAGAAAAAAAATGAAAGAAGACTTCACCAACATGGTTATTATAGCCCATCTACTATATATGAGTATTTTATCTCTTCATTTTGGCTTCGAGTGAAGCCAAACACCTATTTAGTGTTGGAAAATTGGTTTTTTATAAGCTTATTTTGGACCAACTTTTAAGGTGCACACATCTTTTGGAGTGGGTCCGAAGAGGTGACGTGTTCCTTGCCGCATAACAAGTCACACGGTGAAAATGGTTTGTCAAAACTATTTATGAGTGAATGGGAAATTGACGTCGTATTCGGGTTCGTGGAATGGACAACTAAAGAAGTAAATGTGGGCTTCCGTGAAATGCGTTAACCCACATTGAAACTTTAACAGAGCTTTTGTGAGTATATAAGCTCTTGGCGTACTAACTTGGGTTGGGCCCCAAAGGGCACCCCAAGCTTGTAGAAGGAAGGAGTTATGAACAAAATGAACATTAGCCCAAACCACCACACGCGCGCACAAGCCGCCACCGCTGCCATCATTCCAGGCGCGATTGTAGGTCAGTTCTAACATTAATTTTTTGGACAAAATTTATTTGAATTTTACAAAAATTCTTGCAGGAAATTATTTGTATTTCAAATTAAATTTGAATTCAAATTTTGTGCCCGAAAATTGTGCCTCTTCTAGATCAATTCCATAACAGATTAAATAGTCCAAACAGGTCTTAAATGTGTTGCACCCAGACATATACAATTTCAGACAGATTCAAATTCAAAACTGCCCAGACAGTTTCTAGACAGATTCAGTTATCTGTTTTAATTTGAAACAGCACCTGTTCATTCAAAAAACCACCTATTCAGTTTGTTTTTCATACCTGTTCGGGACTGTTTGTTTGCCTATAAATAGAGGCCATTTCCAGTAATCTTTGACATATGAAAATTCATTACTTTCCTTCTACTTATGCTCTCTTGCATAATATATTCATCATCTTATTTTAGAGAAATTTTAAAGAGAGTATAGAACACAAAGTTTTTGGTCGCCGTACAAATTGTTTGAAGTGCTACTACAATTTGTGAAGATCATTGTATCCTAGGAGATAGACGCCATTTTTTCGTAAGCATCGTAGCGGGACAAATCTGTCTTAAGGACAAAGTGTCACACACTCAACTTGATCTTTAAATATTTATTTGGTTTGGTAAAATAAATTCGATACGTAATTTATTTTATTTGTTTGATTTATTTCAATTTATTTATTGTACAAAGAAGATTATTCCAACATTTTGTGCTGTAGAATAGTACATCATTTAAGCAAAATTTCCACAAAAGATAAGAGTAATGATACATACTTCTAATTTAAGAACTCTAAATGGAGCTCTAGTGAAGTGGAAAAGAGAAAGAAAATAAAGAAAGATAGAGAGAAGAGTGTGGGCCCTACCTTCATATGAGTACTCTCTACATCATTAGAGTTGCATTAGAGCTCTCAAACATTATTAAAAAGATAACTACAATAATCGCGGGTAATTCTATGCAAATATGGATAGCTGTTGTTTACTCCAGAAAAACCTTATTGTTGTGCAGTTTTTAACTCTATTTTGAATTTTATTTTAATAATTTATTTTTAAAATATGTTAAATATAATATACTCATAAAAAGTTAAGTTGCTCGAATATCGATAGCGTTTTCGTTAAATAATATTTATATTTAAAAAAATAAATAGTAAAGTTTGCTTTTAAGAATAAAATTTAAATAAATATGTTTTGATGAAAAAAATTATTGATATTCGATCAATTTGATATTTTATAAGTATATTGTACTCGATATATTTTAAAAAATGAATTATGAAAATTATGAAAATAAAACCTAAAATTGATCCCAAAAGCAATACAATAGTGGCTGTTATGCAAGGTGCACAAAAACCACCTAAATCTCATTTTTTATTATAACCAAAATAAAAATCACAATAGATCAATACCAACATTATAATGTGTCTTAATTAACATTATAATAAGTTATAATAAAAAACCACAAATATCATAACTTATGCAATCTATAAAATTTCCCAAGCAGAATTTCCACAAAAGATAACTACAAAAAATCATTCACACAAACCAACCCATGGCCATCCTTCTCTAATAAATAACCATGCCACAAAACCACAACTAATAGAACTTAAATACATACCTATCTATGAAGCATGGGTACTCTAAAAATAGTGTCATACGAGTATTGGGTACTTACCGGGTGCGAGTACACGTACTAATACAGCTGCACGCGTACCGAGTATGACAAAAAGGGGTCCGGTACGTTTGGTTCAATCGGGTACGACATGGGTACACCGGGGAAAAAAATCAAATTTATAAGAGAATTAGGGGTACTAGAGCAATTTATTTATGTTCTTTATTGAAAAAAACAAAAAATACAGGGTCATTTTGTAATATTAAGAATATAATATATACACCTAGATTTTGTTTTGTCCTTTCTTGCATCTATTCACTTCAGTAGCAACAACAAAGAGACGAAGCCCTAGTGCAGGCTTCTTTGTATTCTTCTTCAACAACAGCAGCATCTCTTCACTTCGAAGTTGACGGTGACGCAACAAGACGAAGCCCTCCAGTGAGTGTTCTTCTTCTTCTTCGTCTTTTTCTTCTTCATATTCTTCTTCGTCTTCGTCTTTTTCTTCTTCTTCTTCTTGTTTGGCTCTTCCTCTTCGTCTTTGTTTCTTCATTTTTTCTACAGATCAGCAATTGTAAAGTGTTCTTCATCATCTTCGTCTTTTCGTCTTTCCTCCGGTGAGTGTTCTTTATCTCTCTTTTTTTTTTTGCCCCTGTAGATTAGCAATTTTTGTGCCCCTGTTATTTCTTTGGTCTCACCCTATAAACACCTTATCTAGAACCTCTTCATCCTGTAGAAAAATTTGAATTAATGTCTAACCCAGATTAAAAAGCAGTAAGCATTTACAACTAATAAATAAAAATTGCAAACTCGGTTAGATTTCACTTATTGTAGAGCTTATAAAGTTAGGGATCTACTTTAACTTCCATTATGTAAAATACCAAGTCCCTGAATTCATGTAGATATGTCTAAATATAATTGATGAGAAAGAAAAAAGATTTTAAAAATAAATTATGATCATAGACACAGATTTTAAAAATAAATTAAGATTTTCACAAATATTATTTTTAATGCTTAAAGGTTTTAATGTTGGCATTGTTGAATTGAAATATGATTGTCTTTTAGTTTTGTAGTTCTTTTTTTAGTTTTCATATTTAATTTTAATTTGCAGGTTGGATCCTTTAACCATAATTATAATTAAAAAAAAAAATTGGCGTACCACAACCGCACTTGTATCATACTTTTTTTGAGTTTTGTCGTATCGGCGTACCCGCACCGTACTCTTACCTGCACCCGTGTTTCATAGATACCTATATAGCTCCCAATCCATATATCTACAATATGAACTTCAATTGCCTCTCTGTCCCTATTTTCTCTCTTATTGCCCTCCTCAAATACATACCTATATACCTCCCAATCCATATAATCCAAAATATGAACTTCTTCAATGTTCTCTCCGTTCCCATTTTTTTTCTTATTGCTCTCCTCTCCGCCTACACCCATGCAGCCACTATCAACATCATAAACAATTGCCCTTTTACCATTTGGGCTGCAGCCGTGCTTGGTGGTTGTTGACAACTGGACCGCGGCCAAACATAGGCCATTAACCCTCTCACAGGCACAAAGGGAGCCTGAGTATAGGCACGAACTGGCTGCACCTTTGATGAAGCCGATCGGGGCAAGTGCCAGACTAGTGACTATAACGGGCTCCATGAGTGCCAAACCTATGGTGCCCCCCCTAGCACACTAGCTGAATATACACTAAACCAAGTCAACAACTTGGACTTCTTTGACATATCCTGGTGGACGAGTTTAACATGCCGATGGATTTAGCCTTACTTTCAATAGGTGCACTCGGGATATCAAATATACCGTTGATATAAATAGGTAGTGCCCAAATGACCGATCAACACTGTTGCAATTCTAGAAATTGTGAACTTACAAATTATTCAAGAGTTTTCAAAGATAGATGCCTAGATGCATATAGTTACCCTAAGGATAATATGACCAGCACATTTACTTGCAATGGGATAACCAACTATAAGGTTGTGTTTTGCCCTTAAATACCATTTTCATTGTACTTGTGGAAGTAGTAGTAGTGCTAATAAGAGCTTTGGGATCCATTTATGAGGATTCAAAGCTTATGAAGAATAAATCCAAGTGCATGTAGTGATATGCACATGTACCTATAATAAACATAAACCTAAATAGACATGAATGTGGAAAAACTTTTTTGCTTGGGTAATTTATAATAACTTTCTTTGAATTTTTTGTCTGTGTCACTCACATTTCTTATTAATACAGTAGTGATACATTACATAATAAATAAAATAAGATGTGACAATAAAATTATCTTAATAATATTGAATTTTTATACCCAATTTGCTAACCATCTAATTTGTTATCATTGCATTAGTGTAATAGACTCCACTTCTTCGTTGATAAAAAAAATAATAAATAAAAATAATTCACTTCTTTATGTAGTGTATCAATACATGGGTGACATGCAAAGTGTCATGCTCTCAACCTTTCTCTTTAAGTTAGAGCCACCCCATAGGAATGAGGCTTGTAGTTGATCAATTTCTTTTGCTATCCCTTCTGGTACCTTGAACAGAGAGAGGTAGTACACAGGCAAGCTTGAGAGCACTGCCTTGATCAGAGTTAGCCTTCCTGCATATGAGAGGAATCTCCTCTTCCAGCCAGCAAGTCTGAGCTTAATCTTTTCAATCACAGGTTTCCAACTCAGCTTTTTATGAGGGCTAGCACCCAGTGGCAATCCAAGGTACTTCAATGGCAAAAATTTAGATTTGCAGTTCAGCATTGAGGCAAACTCACTGAGCATAGATGCTGATATACCACACCCACACACCATACTTTTATGGTAATTTATCTTTAGTCCTGAAGCAATTTCAAAACACCTTAAAATCCTTTTCAAATTCAGCACTTCTGAGCATTCAACATCACAGAATAAAAGGGAGTCATCTGCAAATTGGAGGTGGGAAACTACTACACCATTAGCACCAACTTCTACACCTTTCAGCAGCCCCAACTCTCTAGCTCTCATAAGTAATATGTTCAACCCCTCTGCTGCCAGATTAAATAGGAAGGGAGATAACGGATCCCCTTGTCTAAGGCCTTTTTGGGGACAAAATTCCTTAGTTGGTGAGCCATTCACAAGTATTGAGATTCGAGCTGAAGATAGACATTCTTGCATCCATGAAATCCATTTTGATCCAAAGCCAAAGTTAGAGAGCATTGAGAGCAAGAAGTCCCAGTTGAGGGAGTCATAAGCCTTCTCAAAATCGATCTTGAACAATAACCCTCTTCGCTTAGTTTTTTTCCACCCATCCACAATTTCATTTGCAATCAATACTCCATCAAGTATGTTTCTTCCTCCTAGGAAAGCTGATTGAACTTCACCAATCACAGTTGGCATTACCTTTTTTAGTCTACTTGCTAGGACCTTGGTAAGTATTTTATATGCTGACCCGATTAGGCTGATTGGCCTATATTCATATAAATTAGCTGCATTCACTTTCTTTGGAATAAGTGTAATGAAGGAACTATTCAACCCCCTGGCCAACCTTCCCCTATTGTGGAAATCCGCCATAAATAGCATTACATCATCTTTTAGCACCTCCCACTGTTTCTGAAAAAACATTAGATTGAATCCATCTGGTCCTGGAGCTTTGTTTCCATTGCAAAGTTTGACAGCTTCCCAAACCTCCTCTACTGAAAACTCTAACTCTAGTAAATGGAATGAATCACTTTGCCTCACACTCTTAAAATCACCCCTTATCACAGGTCTCTGCCTCCAATATTCTGAAAACTGTTGTCTGAAGTGTGACCACACCTCGTTCTTGACCAGGATAGGTTCCTCAAGCACCCTACCGCCAATAGTAATGGAATTGAGGGCATTTCTATTTTGTCTACTAGTAGCCATGACATGAAAGTACCTTGTGTTCCTGTCCCTTTTCATGTTCCAATCTAGCCTTGACTTTTGCAACCAAGCCCATTCCAACATCCTACTCAATCTCCACATTTCATTTGTAGCCTCTCTTCTTTGTGTGATTTCAGCATCCTCTAGAGGTCTTAATTCTGCCCTGAGGTCTAAACTAGTAAGCTGATCTTCTACTGTTTTGAGTTGAGTAGCAGTGTTACCATAGACCTCCCTATTCCACTGCTTTAATGCCATCTTAAGGGCCTTCAATTTACTATGCAGTATGTACCCCACATCCCCTTGAAACTGCAAACCCTTCCATGTATTCTCCACAAACGATGCAAAATTTTTATGGAGTAGCCAAGCATTCAAAAATTTAAAGGGTTTGGGGCCCCAATCCCTCTCATCTTCCTTGAGTACTATGGGGCAGTGATCTGAGACCAACCTTGGCAGTCCCCACAGTTTGAATTTGTATCTCTCCAACCACTCAGGGCTAAGGAGGAATCTGTCAATTCTACTCCATTTGTTTCCATCATGGGCATTGCACCAAGTAAATTTTCTTCCTACCATTTGCATATCAGCCACCTCACAGCTATCTATGAACTCTTTAAACTCCTTCATACCTCTGTCTCTCCTTGAATTACCTATTCTCTCCTTCAGATTTGTGATCTCATTGAAATCCCCTCCAAGACACCATGGCTTTGGAAAACAGGTCTTCAAATTTAGGAGGGCCTCCCATAATTTCCCTCTCCTCATAACATCATTTGGAGCATAAACATTAATAACAACACAGTCAAAGGAGTGCATAATTATACCTGAGAGCAGAATGAAATTTCGGTTGCTACAACACTCTGAAATTTGAAATACATCAGGATCCCATATGTATAACAGTCCACCTGCCACACCCATTGCATCCACAGTCATGGATTCCATTTTTTCCTTTGGCCACAAGCTCCTAATCACCAAGCTGGACATGCTTGCCTTTTTTGTTTCTTGAATCAGAGCCATATCAATATTTCTGTCAAATAACAGTTTCTTGATCTTTCTCCTCTTTTCTAGTCTTCCCAGCCCTCTAATATTCCAACTTAATAACTTCATCATAAACAATTTCCAGCCGAACCTCCTCCCAAGTACTACTGATTGCATGTTAGCCTCAGTCCTCCCTCTTGTCAGACCCCTCTCCTATCCTCGCTCTATCCTTCTCCTCCAAGTGTACTAATTTCTTCAAGATATCTGCATCCTGCCCTTTGAAATCAATCCCCAGCCTTGTCCCTAGACATAACGTGGCTTGAGCTTCATGAATTTTATCTGATTCACTGTTATTCTGATTGTCAACTACACTTGGCCTTTGCCCTGCGACTATCACCATGGTTGTATGATGTGCTCTGCCCCATTCTGCACCCACACCTCTCTGCCCAATTCTTCTGGCCAGCCCATAAAATCCACCTGCAACCAGTGGGTATTTATTTCTACCTTGCTTGATCATTTTTGTTGGGTCTTGCTTGATCATTTTTGTTGGGCCTTGCTTGATCAGGTTACTAGTGGAACCACCACTAGAGACACTAATAGAATCACTGCACTTGGATTTGCAGCCCAACCTTCCATGGCCACCTTCAGTACTTACCAAAGGATGACTAAGCCCATTCCCCTGAGTTTTGTATTGGCTACTCACATTGGGCTGGGATCGAGACTGATTATGGCCCAAATCCACTTCCAAACAGACACCTGGTCTGCCTTTTTGGGTTTCAGTCACACTTCTAACAAAGCCTTGACTAGAAACCTGCCTTTTTCCTTTTTGAATCACGTCAACCTTTCCCAACTCATGATTACATCTCTGCATTTGCTGCTGCTGCACACTTTCCTCTTCCATCATTGTATCGCCCATACCGTAGTCTTTCTCATTTGAATTCCCCATACACTCTTCTGTCTCTTTCACCACTGATGGCTGTAGACAACTATCACCTACCCCTAGCTCACTCATTTCCTTCAGCCTAGGGGTTGAAACATCTTTAGCCTTCTCGTTCTTACTATCCACGTCATCCTCCAACTCAGCATCCTTCTCATCATCGTCTACCTCCCTCTTGCTCTCTGCAACCGCCTGTAAGACCCCATTAACGTTAGAATGAACTTCCTCCTCACCTTCCTTAGTGTTGGTTCCTTTACAGCTGGTCGAAGTCTCCTTACTAGGCTGATCCTCACAGATTCTTATCGGATATAATCTGCCTCTGCACTCTAGATTCAGATTAGTACTGATCAATTTCATTACATTTGTGACTATTTTTACCTTTCCACAACGAAAAGATGTTGGATTACAGATGTCTGTATCTAAATTAATCACTTTCCCCCATTGTTGGCCTATTTTCCTGAACGTATCGGAGTTCCACAGATTCAACGGAACAGCAAAACAACTAATCCAAGCATATCTTTCCTGTTGCAAGTGCATACCAGGTTCCCATTCAGTGATATATACACACCAGGCATAGAACCATTCCTTAATCCAGCCTATCATACTCTGCAAGGCCTCCCTGGATCTGAAAGTAAGGACTATATCACAACACCCTCCTTCTCTCACCAAGACATCCTTCAGTCCTTTTACTTTCAGTTCTGCTTTAATGTCTGCGACAGAGTACATAGGTTTGAGCCTCATAATCAAACTCTCGAACAACCACCCATTACCTATTTCTTCGACTCTGATTGTGAGAGTTGAATGACCTCTTGGTTGGGCACCTTTGATGACCTCTACATATGATCTACCATCCAAGCCTTGATTCCACCTCTTTGGTGCAATTGTACCTGGTTGCCTTCTTGCCTCCGTTGGTCTCCATTGCACTTGTTTGGACCTCCTGCTATCATCTTTTCCTTTCCCATAGGCTGCACTTTGGACTATCAAGGCTTTGTCATCAACCCATAGTCCGTTTGACTTTTGTTCTGCTATACTAGCTGCAACAGGGCAATCAAAACGTACAAATCCAAACCTTGTGTTTGTTGTTTTCCTCCTCTTTTGTGGAATGTAAACATCCTTGACCACTCCAAATTTTTTGAACAAATCAAACATTCTTCTTGGTTCCATGGAATCTGGTAAGTTGTCCACAAACAGAGTATACATCTCTTGACTTCTTCCTTCCTTAGACCCAACTTGAGCTGCTTGTCGACCTCTCCTATGTACTACTGGGACCCAACCTCCTTCTTTCACCAATGAAGATACAGCTTTGTGAAAGAAGGTGATTTGTAGCAAATACAAAGTTGAAGGTGGGAAATGGCTCCCAGAACCTATAGCAGCCAGCAAATGTTCTAAAATTTGGGGAGATATTGTGGCAGTAGCAACTCAAAGGGCCAGCCTCCTACAATTTTATGTCAACAATCTGCAGATTAAAGTGGGAGATGGGTGTAGAGTTTGTTTCTGGCATGATCGGTGGAATGGAGCAGTCAGTCTTAAAGTTTTATTCCCTAGACTATTCAGATTGTCTAATGATAAGGATGAGTCCCTGAGGGCCTTTGTGTCTAGGAGAGGCAACTCTGTTGACTGGGTGTTTTGCTTTAGGAGGGTGTTATTTCATTGGGAACAAGAGGAGCTTAATACACTTGTTCAATCTATCTCAGCAGGCCCCATGTTGAATTTGAACTTCCAAACTCCGGATATGGTAGTTTGGTTAGTAGCTAAACCAGGGCAATCTTTTGTCTCAACCTTATATCAATTCATTGATTTATAGCATGGTGATGTATTGAGTACTTGTAGGATGGTGTGGGTTAAATACCTCCCACCTAAAGTCCAATTTTTCGGTTGGCTTGCTTGGAAACATAAGGTGAAAACTTCTGTTTTCCTGCAAAGAATAGATGTGCTGAATGCAAGTACTGGAATTCTATGCTTTTTCTGCAAACAAGCCCAGGAAATAGTAGAACATCTACTTATCTTATGCCCTAAGGTATGGAGAGTATGGGCAGGTCTGTTGCAGTGGTGGGGAGCCCAGTGGGTGACACCTAGATCTATTGAAGAGCTCTTGCAGTGGTGGGCAGGAAATAATTTCACCAAACCCGAAAGGCGACTCTGGAATGCAATACCTCTGGTGGCTCTGTGGTCAATCTGGAAGCACAGGAATGAATGCCTTTTTCAAGATGTCCAACCCAACTTGGAGGAGCTGCATGAAACTATCATTGTGAGGACTGCAATTTGGCTGAAATCTAATTCAAGGGATTTCCACTTTCCCATCACTGATTTTGTGTATAATTTGGGGCAAATTAGAGTATGCTTGAGTTGGAGGTTGTAATGCTTTTGTTTTAACTGTTGAAGGTAATATAGATATAGTGTTGGCTATTCTGTTTGTTCTGCTAGTAGTTTTGTCCAAGTTCTGCTGAGGCAATGGTTGTTGATGGTCTGAGCTCCTGTGGATGTGTTCTGCTGAGGCAATGGTCGTTGGTGGTCTAAGCTCCTACTGTCTGCTGTGCTGTCTGGGTGCATTCATCATCCAACTCCTCTTGGGTTGCTGCTATAGTTGGTTGCCTCTGTTCTGTTTTAGTGAGTCTGCTCTGCTATAGTGAGGCTGTTGCTGCTATTCTGGTCTGCATATTTATTGCATTGTGTTTTGAAGTATGCATCTGTCTAAAGTATGCTGCTATTCTGGTCTGCATGTTTATTGCAATGTGTTTTGAAGTATGTATCTGTTTTGAAGTATGCTGCTCTTCTGGTCTGCATGTTTGGGGTGTTTTGCTGAGTTACTGCCACTGCTACTCTCAGATGCTCTTAGATTCGCGGACATCAGCATATATTCTTTGTAGTTTGGGGTTTGAAGTGGACAACAGCGAAAGACATATATTTAACTCTATCATCTATTAGTCTCAGATATAGGTGGTTGGTAACCCCCTCCAAAGTTTTCGCAGTAATAGGATCGAGCAGGCTGGTTGTTTGTTTTCTGCACTGATCTGTTTTGCATAACAGCTACTTTTGGCAGTTTTAATCTGGTTTCTATTCTCTTTTTGTTGGTTTCTCGCCAACTGGAGCTTCGAGCTTCATTTAGCTCAGAGCTCCTCTTTATTGATGTTCTACTTCAAACTTTGTTTGATTCCATCAATAAAGATTTATTTTGCCATTCAAAAAAAAAAAGTAAATTTAATATAAAAATTTAGTCATCTTAACTTTACAACAAAGCATCTCACATGCCCTATAGAGAGAGATCGCCTTATTAGTCATTAGCACTAAGTCATGTCTTAATTAAAAAATTTCATAGTATTACAACATGTGAGAGTGTTAAGGGATCAAATATTTGTCCTAAAAAGTAAAAATTTTGTTCTAAAAAATATTTGAGAACCAATTCTACTGTTGCAAGAATAATAGTTAAAAAGTTGTCCCGGAAAAAAAAAAAAAAAGAAGACTTTTAGCAACAAAATTTTAACAAAGTTGCTAATAAATAAACCAAATAATTTAGCGCCAAAAAAATTTATTTTTTAAAATAAAATTTTACACTCAAAAGGATAGTAATTGTTGTAATAATGTGATGTAACTTTATGCATTGAAATAAAAATTTCGTTCTAACTATATGATGGAGGGGACTAAAATCTGAAGTAATTGATGTGGAATTGATTTTGACCAAACAACACTTAAATTGTGTGACTTTAAGAAGGAGAATTTACGTTGGGTAACCCAAATCTTATATATATATATATTTCTGTTTAGGTAGAGTTGCTTTTGTTTTAAGCCAATATTTTATGTTAAAAAAAGAAAAGAAACATTGACATCCTAATGATAGGACGATGTTTTAAAAAAATATGTAAAAATGAAAGAAAAAATCATTCATGAAAAAAAGAAAAAAGCTTGTGCGATCTCCAATAGATTAAATGTAATAATTTATCAAAATTCGAAATCCTTGCACTTTATTAATAAAAATAGCTCCCTCTCTCCATTATTTAATATATATATATATATATATCTTTATTTAATGAATAAATATTGAATGCAATAGTTATAGCAATCGATTAACAAAAAAATTGTAAATGAGATTAAATAGACATTTATAATGTAAAATTCACTATTAATTAGTGATATTGTCATTTAATATTATCATTATATCTAATATTTACTTTTATTCAAAAATTATATATTATCAAAGAAAAATAAATAAAGATTACAAGTGGAATGGTCTATGTGTCTCACCACAGCCCATTTAAAATATTATAAAGGACACTTTATATCGGGCCGTTGAAATTTCAGAGAAATTTCTCTACTCCACTTTTAATCACCACCTTCTTCCCTTTCAACTGCTACGCCACCACCTTCAGCAGCCAACCCCCCAGCTCTCCCCGCCACCTCACATCTGACCACCACCCCCAGCCCCTCTCCACCTATGACTCCCACACCCCAACCCTACTCTCCCTTCAATTATCTTTTTCTCTGGGTAGGTAACGTTAGAATTAATTAGAATGTCTAAAGAAAAAAAATAAAATTCAAATTTAATTTTTGAAGTGCATTTACAAGCTTCTAGAGAGAGGCTCTCTCCTATGTCTCCATTATTTCAGGATTAACCTTAGATTTGGCAGAATCAGAAACCAAGTTGACAAGAAAGTCAAAGTTATCAGTGGCTACAACAGCAGCGGCAACATCTTCTTTGTGAAGAGTCCTCCTCTTCCCTTGCACAGTCATGATCCAAGACCTCCTTGTAAGTTCTTCTATGAAGAGCTCACAAGCCTTTGAGAACACAATGGGTGCCTCCCCAGATATCATCTTCACGTCGTCACTCGATTTCTTCATGATCTTCTTTATCCTCGCCAACGGCAAAGAGTGAGGCCCACTTCTCCCCGACATCCCTCCTCCTCCTCCAGAACCAGATACAATCCTCGAATGTGTTCTTGCTTGCCTCATTTTTTTCAAAGTCACTACGAGAATGAACCCAATCCAAAATATGAACCATAAAAGAAAAGACCAATTGAACCGATCACAGGAATACCAACTGTAGTACCTATAAGCCAAAGGTGTGTGTGTGTGTGAAAGAGAGAGAGGGGGGGGGGTTTGAGAAGTTGAGAGAGATTGAAATGGAGAGTGATGTGAATGGAAATGGTGAGAATATTTTAGGGTTTACTTATAGGGGTGTGGGAAATGGAGGGAAAGTTTGAAAGTGAAATGTGAAGAAAAAATTAGGGTTTAAGGAAGGCCGGCCAACCTACTTGTGCTTGTGCCGGCTAATTAGGACAGTTCATTTGTATTATATACGTCTATATATATATACAATACTTTTACAGTAATGTTGGGATGGTAATTTTATAATTAATTGTTACCTAGAAAAGATAGGAAGCCAAAAAAATTAGTAAGAAATTTACCTTCAAATATGATGTGTGGTTCATATTCAATTTTTGTATAATGTGATGATCGACACTTGAAATGAATTTCTATTATATATTATTTTTTGTGAATATGTTTTTGAGTATATAACATTACTTATAGCGGCATTTCGAAAATGAAGTAGTAGATAGATTTATTATAGTATGACCCAAACTTCAGAAACTTTGAAGAGCTATACAAATGGAAAAATCATTCAAGATTTTTGTACAAAATGATATGACACGAATGTAAAACTAGGAAAAGAAAAATATTGGTTTCAAAAGAGATATCTTTCATTCAATTATGGATCACCTATTTATACAAGAGGTATCCTACAATAGCTCTAACAGTGCTAATCTACTCTAGGAATACAGATATTTACTACTAACAATACATATTTACTTCCTTATCTATTCCACCAATCTTGGGATATATCTTTGATCTTTTCAACACTCCCCCTCAAGTTGGAGAGTGGATATCAAGAACTCCCAACTTGCGTATCATGGTTGAGAAAGCGTCGTTTCCCAAAGGCTTGGTGAACACATCTGCAAGCTGATTTGCTGAAGCAACATATTTGGTGACAACTGAACCATCTTGTATTTTGTCGCGAATAAAGTGACAATCGATTTCTATGTGTCTGGTCCTTTCATGAAAAACAGGATTAGCTGCTATGTGCAAGGCTGCTTTGTTGTCACAATGTAATGTTGCTGGTTTTGGATGAAAATGCGTAGATCCTTCAACAATGAACGAACCAAGACAATTCACAACACGTGCATCATTGCCCTATACTCGCCTACCGAAGAGAGAGATACCGTCTTCTGCCTTTTTGTTCGCCAGGAAACAAGAGACGATCCCAAGAAAATACAATAGCCCGTGGTTGATCTACGAGTTGTCCGCAACCAAATCAATCGAATCAAAAAGCTTGCAATGATAAATCATTCTGAGAAGGAAAAAATAAACCTTGTCCTGGACTGCATTTTAAATAACGTAAAACACGCAAGGCAGTTGCCATATGTGGTTTACGTGGTTCATGCATGAACCTACTTAATACATGTACCGAGTAAGTGATATCGGGCCGTGTAATAGTCAAATAAATAAGACGTCCAACAAGTCTCCTATATTGAGATGGATCTCTAAGTAATTCTCCCTCCTGTGAAAGTTTTGAAGTTTGCTCCATGGGAAAATCTACTGGTTTAGCACCCAACAATCCACCATCCTTGATAATATCCAAAGTATATTTTCGCTGAGAAATGGAAATGCCTTTCTTTGAACGAGAAACTTCAATTCCCAAAAAGTACTTTAAATCTCCCAAGTCTTTAATATGGAAACGACTATGTAAAAATTGCTTAAGAGCAGATATGGCAGTTAAATCATTACCCGTTATAAGGATGTCATCAACATAGATCAATAATGCTGTAAAAGACTTGCCATTCTGACATGTAAATAATGAATAATCTGCTTTAGATTGAACAAACCCAGCTGCATGAATAGCTGTAGAGAACTTAGCAAACCATTGACGGGAAGCTTGCTTGAGGCCGTACAAAGATTTGTGAAGGCGACATACCAAGTTCTCCCCCTGTCGCTGAAGACCCGGAGGCGGAGCCATATAAATTTCTTCATGGAGATCACCATGGAGAAAAGCATTGTGAACATCAAGCTGATGAAGGGACCAGTTTTGGGCAGCTGCTAGAGCCAACAAACAGCGAACAGTAACCATCTTGGCAGTGGGAGAAAAGGTGTCATGATAATCAATACCCTCCAGTTGTGTATAACCTTTTGCGACCAAGCGGGCTTTATAACGCTCAATGGACCCATCGGAGTAGCGCTTGACCTTGTAAACCCACCGACATCCAATAGGTTGTTTGGCCGGGGGAAGAGGAACAAGAGACCAAGTTTTATTCGCTGCTAAAGCTGCCAATTCAGATTGCATTGCATCACGCCAGTGGGAATGAGAAGAAGCCTCTGTATAAGATGTAGGTTCAATATCTTGAGTGAGAGCTGCAACAAAGGATCTATGTGATAGTGAGAGACGGTGAGGAGATAAAAAATTGCAAAGAGGATACCGTGTGCCTGTGGAGTGACCAGACGACGAAGACAACGTTGGTAAGGGAGACAATACTTGATTGCAAACATAGTCTTGTAAGCGAAGAGGACGGGAATGAGGGCGCTCAGAACGACGCAAGGGCTGTAAAGGAGAAGGGTCAGTGGAGCTAGGAGGGATGACGCTTACAGGAGAGGAGGCTGGGGTCGGAAGCACGGCTGGCACCGGGTCAAGGGAAGGTGGCAGCAGATCTGGTAACGGTGGAGACTGCGGGGTAGAAAGAGAGCCAATGAGGTAGAACCGGACGGAGAGAGGAAGAAATGGGTGGACTAGAGGTGGTCTCATAAGGGAAAACAGATTCATGGAAGACAACATCACGACTGGTGAAAATTTTGTGAGTGGCAAGGTTATAGAGTTTATAAGCTTTCTGCCCATCCCGTAACTAGGAAAACACAACGCTTGGCTCGTGGAGCAAACTTATGGGAGGTGAGCACATATTGGCATATGCAAGGCATCCAAAAACTCGAAGATGAGAATAAGAAGGAACCTTTCCATAGACGCTCAAAAGGAGTTTGACGAGAGAGAAGTGGTGTGGGCAAAGCGATTAATGAGATGAGCATGGAGAGGACACATTCAAAAAACGAATGGGAAGAGAGGATTGAAAACGAAGAGCACGAGCGCAAGAATGTGGCCATGTTTATGCTTCTACAACCCCATTTTGTTGGGGGGTAGAAGTACAAGAGCGTTGGTAAATGGTGCCATGGGTTTGAAAAAAATCTCGCATAGCAAAAAATTCCAAGCCATTATCAACACGAATGTTGGCAATTGTGGTACCAAATTGAGTGCTAACATATGAGAAGAAAGTAGTAAGGCAAGTCTGTGTGTCACTTTTGTGTTGCATAAAAAAAACCCATGTGAAACGAGAATAGTCATCCACAATAGTTAAAAAATATCTAGCACCGTAGAAGAAGGAATTCGATAAGGTCCCCAAATGTCACAATGGATTAATTCAAATGGTCGAACAGACGAAATACTACTGACAGTGAATGGTAAACGACGCTGCTTGGCAAGAGCACAAGCATCACATAGCTTATTGAACTGGAAAGGAAAATGTAACAAATTCTTGGCCATAAAATCTAATCTTGCAGAAGATAAATGGCCCAATCGACGAGCCAGAGGGTGGTGGATGAGGAATCATGAGAACATGGAGAATGACGGGTGGTGGCTGCTAAGGTCCGACTTTGGTGGGGTTTCTCTGGAGTGAAAGCAACCAAGTAATAAAGTCCGTCTTGTTGTCTACCCAAACCAATCGTCATCCGCGTCGTCAAGTCCTGCAAAATACACCAAGAAGGGAAAAAAGTCACTGAACAGTTGAGATGTTTGGTAATTCGACTAACTGACATCAAGTCTACTTTAAAAGATGGTACACCGAGTACATTCGGCAATGAAAAATCTGAAGTTAAAGGTAAAGTTCCTGTAGAGGTAATTGGTGCTGATTCTCCACTCGGCATGACAACTGGCAGCAATGATGTGTTTGGGCAACTATTGACGAGCAAATTTGGTGATGAAGTGACGTGATCAGTGGCTCCACTATCAATAATAAATCGATGAAGATGTAATGGAACGGATGACAAACCTGAAGGAACACCAGCCGTATGGGCCTGAGGAGGAACAGAGGATGTGGTTTCTTTACTATTCATAACAGACAGTATCTGCTGGAATTGTGAATCAGAGAGCCCATGTATCACCGATTGCATTTCCTGCATGGTTGGTCCGTCCGTCACATTATTTGCTGATGATTGGTTGCCATTGAACTGTTTAGGATGATCATTGAACTGTTTAGGATGATTTCTTCCTTGAACAGATTTGGTTGAATGATGTTTGGGATGTCCTGGTGGATACCCATGTAACTTCCAACAAGTATCTCGCACGTGGTGATCTTGGTTGCAATAAGAACAGTGCAATGGTTTGCGATTGTTGGAACGAAAAGTAGAGTTCTGTCGAACAGCTAGCATGGTCGGCTCACCTCTGCGAGCAATCATTGCTGCGGTCTCTGGTATTTCACATGGAACATTTAAACTGCGTTGCTTTTCTTCTTGAACAATATTTGAATAGGCCTTAGTTACATCAGGCAATGGATTCATTAAGAGGATCTGTCCTCGGATGGCGCTGTAGGATTCGTTAAGCCCCATCAGAAATTGCATGAGTTTGCGTCGTTGATGGTCCGCCCCACAAGTGCAAACGGTGGCTTGATATGAACCAAGTTCATCCCATAATCCTTTCAACTTGGTGTAATAAGCTGCAACAGTCAATTGACCTTGAGTGAGACATGCAATATCTCTCAATCTGGAAGATTCGTGGCGCGTTGCTTTGTGAAAAACGGTCACGGAGATCCTCCCACACTTCTTGGGCAGTGTTGGAGTAGATTATGCTATCAGCAAGATCCGTCGTAAGAGAATTAAGGATCCATGAAAGGATCATATCATTGCACCGTCTCCAAGATGCGTAATCGTCCGGCTTAGTTTCCTCCGATGGTATGGTAACAGTACCATTAACGAAACCCAACTTGGATTTTGCATTCAAAGAGATGGACATTGCTCGACACCATGTTGAATAATTATCCCCATTGAGGGGTTTGGAAACAAGCACCATTCCGGGATGATCAGAATGGTGGAGGAAAAAGGATTAGAGTCAATCTTGCTGCCATCAGGAAATGTTTGCTCGTTCACCATGATGAGAAATGGTAATAAAAAAAGGAAGAGAGATAGAGAGCTAGGGCTTTTCAACCTTGCTCTGATACCATGTAAAACTAGGAAAAGAAAAATATTGGTTTCAAAAGAGATATCTTTCATTCAATTATGGATCACCTATTTATACAAGAGGTATCCTACAATAGCTCTAACAGTGCTAATCTACTCTAGGAATACAGATATTTACTACTAACAATACATATTTACTTCCTTATCTATTCCACCAATCTTGGGATATATCTTTGATCTTTTCAACAAACTTATAATTTACAAAATTGTTAAATTCAGTTAAAAAAAAGTTTTAGATGCTCTCTATTACATGATTGGAATGGAAATATCCATTTTAATAGATAAATTGCAAGTATATCATTAAAATTTAAAATAAATGATTTACGTTGTTATGTCAATTTAAATTTAAAATTTTTTTTTTCTTAAGATATGTTGTTATGTCAATTTATATTTCTTAACCCATGCATTTGCCAACTTCATACTTCGTCCGCCCTTCCACCATGTGGGTTAGATAGATGCCACCGAGTTAATCTAATTGTAGAAAGAAATTTCACATAATAAAACACAAATATAGGATAAAAGGTTGATGATTTCACATGTGGTATTTATATGTGTCTTATTATGTGCTGATCAAAAAAAAAAATGTGTCTTCTTATGTGTAAAAATATTCGTTGTCTGCAGTATAGCTGGGACTTTACCTGAATGATTTTTTTTGAAGATCGAAGAGGATTGTGGAGAGCTTTGTATTTTATAAAAAGAAAATAAAATATTTACTTAAGGAACAAAAAAATCTTCTAATATTGTTTTCAGTAATTCATTTACAAAAAATAAAAATAAAAATAAAAATAAAAAAATTACTCCATTCTCAAATTTAAGAAGTCAATCGGTATCTTTATAGAGGATCGCTGGAATTCAACAATATACAAAAGAAAAAGATTGTCATTTCCTTCAAAACATTCACCATAATTCGAGGAGAAAAAAAATACAAATTTGCAAATAATCACGCATTCTCTCCCTCTTTGTTTCATTTTCAAGCCTTCTCTATCAATTGTAGGTCGGACGTCGTATAATGAGACTGTCATATTTACATACATGAAACAATGACGATCATTAGATTATATATTTGAAATGTCCATAAGGAGAAAGTAATATTAATTGATTAATTAATTAATTAATCTGGAGATTAATTTATCAATCAATGAGTTGTGCTATTGTACATTGATTTTAGTCATGCTTTTCTAGTCTATAATTCATAGTATTATTAATTAAAGAACAATGATTGATCGCTTATTGATATAATAAAGGGTTTTGGTTGAGATTTGGTCTAAGCCTACTGCATAAATAATTACAGTCAAATTTTGTTTGTTTTTTTGTTTTCTTTCATTGGCTATAAATATTCCAATTACATATAATTATTTATTTCTACAACCAATTTGCTTCTGCTGTGCAATCACTTTGGACAACTGTGTTTTTATTATTTAATTGACAATCAATATAATTGAGAATTTACATAGGCTAAAGACATTGTATAGTGTCTTCAATTGTGGAAAAAAGAAAATGGAATTTCAAATTATTTAGTTTTTCTTGTCTGCAATAGATTGGACATATGTAAAAATATGATGTCATCGAAACTTGCAATTTCGATTAGAGAAAAGTTAGGGATCATGAAAAAAATTTCATGAAAATGATCATGAAAAATTTATGATCCTTGGATTACCTTAATTAATGTGCGGTGCTTTGTTCTAAATGTAATACAAGGGTCACAAAACTTTCATGATTATTTTCATGAAAGATTTTACCTAGCATTGTTGTTTCGATTATTGGTTTAAGGCGATTGTGCTTTTCATGAATCCAACTTTATTAACGGTCATGAGATGATTCCTTTAATTTATTTAAAATAATTTCATTACACACTTGATACTAGGAATCTAGATTTATGGTTCAAGAATTTGTCTAAAATTAATTTGTGGGGTTAAAATTAAATTGATGGTGTGGGGTTCATGGGTGAGATGATTTTGAACCATTGATTGCTATTTAAGAATAAAAGTTTCTGAATTTGTAGTCTCTCTCCTTATAAGTATATCAATTAAAAAAAATCTAAGTCAAGGTCACAAGTTGGTTTGGAACCATTTTTTTATATAGCTTTTGGTAATTAAAAAAGGGTTAAAACCTACCTAAGAAATCCCTAAAAATTAAAAAGATAAATATTGTTTAAAATTTTTAATAATATAAAAATAAAAAACACCAATTAAAAAGCTGACTTTTACACCGAAACAAACGGCAGCCTTGTAATAACATTTGGAGAAAAAAACAAATGGTGAACAAAGGGTTTAGTGGCTTTTTGATTGACACTAATATAATATCAATTATTGAACTTTTAAGTTCAACTCCTCCTTCGGAGATGAATGACGTTGGGGATGATTTTGCTTGATTGTTGGGTTTATGTATACTCATGACTATTGTCAAAGGCTTAATTTTCATACCTGTGTATTTGAGTCTTTTATGTCATTTTGAGAATTGTGCCTTATTTGGTTGAAATTATTATTATTT
Organism: Camellia lanceoleosa; assembly: GCA_025200525.1. Classification (NCBI taxonomy): domain Eukaryota; kingdom Viridiplantae; phylum Streptophyta; class Magnoliopsida; order Ericales; family Theaceae; genus Camellia; species Camellia lanceoleosa. The sequence continues at coordinate 167,065,277 of CM045769.1, forward strand.
TTATATTAAAAAAATCAAAAATAGTAAAAACTAGTTTGATAATAAATAATTAAAAAAAAAAAAAAACCTCTCATCGTTTCTACATGATTTTCTTATTTTTGAACCTAAAAAAAATAAAATTTACAAATATTTTTTGGTGTTTATTTTTGTTAAACTAATTATTATTTCTTTGGAGAAAAAAGAAAAAAAAAAAGAAAGCATAAAACAGATTATGTGATAACTGAAGGTCTTTGATTGGGCCCAAGCCCAATGTCACTTGTGGTCATGAAAATTAGAAGATAATTCCTTCTTAGGCTGAACTATTTAGGCCCAAAATAAGGTCAGGACGTTATACAAAGAGGCTATGGACCAATTAATTCTCTGGTCGTGACTCGTGTGATGTTGTTTATGTGATACTCTCGATTATGAGTTAGCATATTTTATCCATTAAATTTTTTAGTTTAGAGAATCATGTAAAACAACGTCAGATACTGCTTTGCGTTACTGAATAATTTACCCATACTAAACACGTATAATAATAATAATAAATTATATGATAATCTTAAAATATTATCTAAATAATCTTAGAAATCACTTAACCATGTGAAATATAATGCAATGAAATGTAAAGACTTACCTGATCATTTGACTTATGACATTGTTAATCCGCTTATCATTTTTTTTTAATTAATTAAACATACAAATCAAAATTATGATAAGATATCAAACCAAATTAAACCTTAAGTCTCATCAAATAAAATTAGTTATATAAATCCTTCTTCTCCACTTAATTTTATATAAAGCTATTTCGTTAGTCAAATTGAGACAGTTCATATCCTTATTTACTACACTGACCAACAATAATTTAGATATGTCCCTTCTCCTAACAATTCTATCTACTGTCACTATATCGCATCTCTTCACTACTGTCTCTGTTAGTTTCCGTTGTATATGACCAAACTATTTCAATTTATTCTCTTTCAACTTATATATCTTCCATCAATACTACTTATGTTCATTCTCAAATATACTAATTCCTAACTCTATCTTTTTTAGTCTTGCCACACATCCACCTTAACATCCATATCTCAGCAACACTCATTTTATCTACATATTATTTCTTAATTGCCCAACATTCTAACCCATACAATATTGCTGGTCTAATAGCCAGTCAGACACACTTCACCACTAAGTTGCCCCGCTTTAATTCTACAGATCATATTCGCTCAAATCTCTCAAGCTGTTGTGATAATCAATCCTAAATAACAAAAATATTCACTCTTTAAGTAGTTATTGATTTTTGATCTTCACTTCTCCTTTACTTCCATTGTTTCTAGTACTAAAATTACACTCCATATATTCTGTTTTAGTTCTACTCATCCTAAATACTTTAAATTAAAGTGTTTCTCTCTAAAGCTCCAATTTAATGTTAACTCGTTCTCTAATCTCATCCATTAACATAGTAAGAAGGCCGAGAAAAAAGGGCATAAAACTCGCAGAATATAAATGGCCAATCCATTTCCAGAACATCAAACTCTGCCAATCTAAAGTTTTGTTCTTAGTTCTATTTTTATAACCCTTTTTGCCATTGGCACAATGAAACAAGTAGAGCATTTTTTTGAGAATTGTTATATAAGTGCTGCTATTAACACTTATCTTTTTTCTTTGGACCCCTACCTCTTCCATTTTTTTTTTATTTCCAATTATATCCCAACATAAAATTTTAGTTTTACCCTTATCCCTCATCGTCTAACCCTAATTTTTCAAACCCAAACCCTAACCCTAACCCCTCTCAACTCCGGCTACCACCTCCACTGGCTGCCGGCCAACCCCTCACTTCCAGTCGCCACCTCCATCTCCCTCTTCTTCTTCTTCTTCTGAAATTGCAATCTCCACTGCAATCGCGATCTCCAACCCTACCAATCGCGAACCCCACCGCCACTGCAATATCTATCTATCTATCTATCTATCTATCTATCTCTCTCTCTCTCTCTCTCTCTCTCTCTCTATGCATGGTTGGGTCAATAAGGTTTGGAGGAGCGATAGTAACGGGAACAACGATCTTTGATCTCAAACCCTAGCCACCTCAATCGCCGTCGTGATCTAAGATCTCAACCCTAGCCACCGTCATGATCTGTGACCTCAAACCCTAACTGTCATCGAGATCTGTGGCCTCAAACCCTAGTCGCCTTCATTGCCATTGCAATTTGAGTTTGGATGAGCAGCGATCGACGATGGCCGCGAGAGAGAGAAAGAGGACTCGTGACAATGGCTTGCGGCGGTGGCTCTGGATTGAGGTTGTCTAAAGCTGCTGGGGATTGGAGTTGACTGGAGAGTGGCGCCAACGGTGGAGGTTATTGTCGGAGCTGACAATGGTTGGGTTGGGAATGTGGCTTAGAGTGAGGGTATAGTTAAAATTAAGGTGGGGATCCAAAGAGAAAATGAAGGGGCCTCATTTAGTTGGATGGGAGTTCAAAGAAGTGAGGGATCCAAAGAAGAAAAAAAATGTGCTAATAGCAGCACTCTTGTTGTATTTTTGCCTTGCCAAGCGGATTTAGTGCGGTCCAAAGGGTAACTAACAATCATTTTGACGGAAAGATCAAAATTCCTTACAGTGCGAATTTTGCTCGGCAAGAAGTTTGTTGATGGTTTTAATCAACTTTAAAATTCCTTGCCGAGCTGATCTTGCTCGCCAAGAAGTAAGTCGCCGAGCTAACCTTGCTCGTTGATCTTGGAGTTCCTTGCCGAGCTGATCTTGCTCACCAGGAAACAAGTCGCGGAGCGGACCTTGCTTGCTGACTTTGGAGTTCCTTGCCGAGCTGATCTTGCTTATCAAGAAACAAGTCTCCGAGCTGGCCTTGCTCGTTGACCTTGGAGTTCCTTGCCGAGCTGATCTTGCTCGCCAAGAAGCAAGTCATCGAGTTGACCTTGCTCACCGACCTTGGAGTTCCTTGCCTAGCTGATCTTGCTCGCCAAGAAACAAGTTGTCGAGCAAACCTTGCTCGCCGACCTTGGAGTTCCTTGCCGAGCTAATCCTCCTCGCCAAGAAGCAAGTCGCGCAAGCTGACCTTGCTCGCCGACTTTGAAGTTCCTTGCCGAGTTGATCTTACTCGCCAAGAAGCAAGTCGTGGAGCGGATCTTACTCGCCGACCTTGGAGTTCCTTACCGAGCTGATCTTGCTCACCAAGAAGCAAGTCGTCGAGCTGACCTTGCTCGCCGACCTTGGAGTTCCTTGCCGAGCTGATCTTGCTAGAGTTCCTTGCCGAACTGATCTTGCTCGCCAAGAAGCAAGTCACCGAGCGGACCTTGCTCGCCGACCTTGGAGTTCCTTCCCGAGCTAATCCTGCTCGCCAAGAAGCAAGTCCCTGAGCTGACCTTGCTCGTCGACCTTGAAGTTCCTTGCCGAGCTGATCTTGCTAGCCAAAAAGCAAGTCGCGAAGCGGACCTTACTCACCGACCTTGAAGTTCCTTGCCGAGCTGATCTTGCTCGCCAAGAAGCAAGTCGCCGAGCTGACTTTGCTCGCTGACCTTGGAGTTCCTTACCAAGTTGATCTTGCTAACCAAGAAGCAAGTCGCGGAGCAAATCTTGCTCCCTAACCTTGGAGTTCCTTGCCGAGCTGATCTTGCTCGCCAAGAAACAAGTCGCCAAGCTGACCTTGTTTACCGACCTTGGAGTTCCTTGATGAGCTGATCTTGCTAGAGTTCCTTGCCGAACTGATCTTCCTCGCCAAGAAAAAAGTCCCAAGCTGACCTTGCTCGCCGACCTTGGAGTTCCTTGTCGAGCTGATCTTGCTCGCTAGGAAACAAGTCGCGGAGCAGACCTTGCTCGCTGTCTTTGGACTTCCTTTCCGAGCTAATCTTGCTCGCTAAGAAACAAGTTGCTAAGCTGGCCTTGCTTGCTGACCTTGGAGTTCCTTGCTAAGCTGATCTTGCTCTTCAGGAAGCAAGTCGCGGAGTGGACCTTGCTCGCCGACCTTGGAGTTCCTTGCCGAGCTGATCTTGCTCGCCAAAAAACAAGTCGCGAAGTGGACCTTGCTCGCCGACCTTAGAGTGCTTTGCCGAGCTGATTTGGCTCGCCAAAATACAAGTTGTCAAGCTGACCTTACTTGCCGACTTTGGAGTTTCTAAACCGAGCAAAAAGTCTACCCCAGCCTTGTAATGTAATCCCAGTCATGCTAGCACGGACGGAATTAAGGGGCAATTGAGAGGGAGATTTCATAATCTGGCTTTGGGCCATGGTAATGACCGGACTAAAATTGGTCCGAGCATGTTTGGGCCGAGCTGGGCTGGGCCAATCCAGGGGCAGTGCATTCGGTTAAAGCCTAGGTTTGATTTGGCCGGGATAATTTCTCGGCAGCCCAGTTCGCGCTGTTTGCTCATTGAGATCAGTGTGTAAGATCCTCCGCAGACCGACCCAACCGAGCAAGGGCTCAGTCATAATGGAGGGTTGCTAAGCTCGGTCATAACGAAGCTTGGCTAGGAGCATTACATGTCTTGGAAGTAATACGGTCGTAGGAAGATGGGGCAGCGCCGCCGGGCTGTCCATTCGCACCAACGCCGTTTAGCAGTTTGGTTAGGTGGTGTTTAGCTGTATTTGCGCTGACACTTGGGAAAGTGGGATAGGAGAGCATGTCTACGCATCAGAAGGCGAATGGACGCCGAGGCACGCGCAGAAGGTATATAAACATAACTGCGCCCCCCATGCTGGCAATGGAACATCTTCTGGTGAGAGAAACACAAACACAGGGTCTTCTCTCTCCTCTCTTTGAGTGTGTTGACTTGACCGTCGGAGGGATTTTTCGGCAACGCACCGCCAAGTAGCTCACTTTCATTGTGTTCATAGGTCGATCGGAGAAAGGCACAGTTTGGACGCGAAGAGTACGAAATGTTATGAATATTTGGTCCCTGGACACCAACAATTTACTTACCTTGAAAAAAAATAAAATAAATAACGTTTGTTTGGTTTTTTTCGTCGGTTATATAAATATGTAGTTGCCATAAAAGTACATCATCAATCAAAGAGAGAAACACCGTGCACCTGAATTCTATATAGAAGAGTAAGATTCAATTCTTAAAAAGTGTAAATAATTTTAGGGTTGGTTTGGGATGTTTTAAAAAAGTGTACTTTTTGATTTATTGACTTATATGGGTTGGGTTTGATGTGATGTGTTAGACAGATAATGTGATTTAAATAAGATGACGTGACTTAAATAGGATAGTGACTTTTTAACTTTTTGTATTATTTAGATTATGCCAAACTTAACTTTAGTTTATTATGTTATATTTTGATCAATATTTTGTCTTTGTTGTGACATATATGGTGGTAAGTTTTTTATTTGAGTTGAGTTAAATCTGATTGATAATCAATTACTTTGAAATTAAAACCCACCAATGTTTTGATATTCTCACAATTTTATTTTATTTTTGTTTGGGTTAAAAAAATATTAAAAAAAGAAAAAAGACAAAAGAAAAGAGAGAGAGAGGATGAGACTTCGGTCCCGTGAAATCTTTTCTTTTTGGCAGTTTAGCACGTGATCTTTATTTTTTAAGCACTTGCACTGATTTTTTTTTGCATCTATCCTATAGCTTTGGGAAATTAGCTATTAAAATAGGGTATTTTAATTTTTGATTATTTTAAGAAGTTAAAATAGTTGTGTTTAAAAAGAGTTAAATTTTTTTGTAATTAGATGTGATATTTATAAGAAAAAAATAAAATAATTATGAACTTAATGTGACATTTTATCTTATTGACTATTTTAGTCTATTTTATTTTTTTTTATAAATTTTAGTCAAAAAATGGCCCAAATCCAACTTGCCAAACACTTTTTTTTTTTTTTTTTGTGTAATGCTAGAGAACTAAAAAATTCTACTAAATGTACATGGGTGTGAAACCCACACCATGTGAGTCCCATATAGGTCTCACACCTATGTGAGATACTCAGTATTAGAAATTTTGATAGGTCCTACATTTATATAAGATATTTGATAACGTTTTTTATTTTTTTTATTTACTTTTTTTATTTTTTTATTTTTTTTTTCTGGTCCTAACGTGGATAAGCTGCTTTTGTGGGCTCCTAGATAAAAAAAGGCATGTAAACAAAATCATGGGTTGCGAATGTGTAATGCTTCTTTGGAAAGTTTGATACCTTCCTTCCACTATTGCTTACTGTAGTCTAGTATTCATCATTAATTATATATGAAGCATTTGCTTCCTTTTCATATTTCCCCATTTAAAACACAAAATTATATAAAAAGGAGAATAGGACTTAAAATAAATAAGTTAAATCTGATAAAAAAATTCTTATCTTGTTAGTGATACATTAAAAATGTTTGGGACCTCCAATTTTGAAAACTCTCATAATTCCTAAAATAATTCACATTACTCATATAGGTATAGAATGTACGTAATAAATGATATGGATCACTTCGAATATTATATGCTTCTAATATATATGTATATGTGGCTATGGGGGTCGACCACCTTCACGTGACCACATTCTGTTGTCTCCTTTTTGTGCACATTAGCTCATCATTGTCTCTCTCTGCCTCTCTTTTGCTTGGTGGGGTCTAAATCATAATCCCAGTCTATGTGGTGTTTAAAGACACTCTTTAGCTTTTTGTGTGATCTTTCTCATGTGAGCCTCGTGACTCAGAAATTATCAACTATGTATAACTTCTCCTTTAGATATTTTATCATGCAAAACTGCCTTTTGTCTTCATATAAATTGTTTCTTTAATTCACCTTGGTCTTGAGAATTTCCAATCTTTTAACACAAAATATAAAAAATAAATAAACAAGAAATATGCAGTACAAAAAAACGCATTTTTGACGACTAAATTTTTAGTCGCCAAAGTCTGTTTTTAGTCGCCGAAAGTCAAAATTTTACTTTTCCCGACAAAATTTTTTAGTCGCCACATTTGTCGCCTATATATGGTCGCCAGAGATATTGGCGACTAACATTTTTCTAGTCGGCAAAAAATAGCTCTTTAGCGACCAACTTTTTAGTCGCCAATAGTGTTTTACACTTTTGAAAATCAGACATTTATCGACTAATAATTTAGTCGCCAAAACCCTCTGAATCGCCGACTAAACGGCTTCGTCGCCAAAATGAAGACTTTTGGCGACTAAATTTTTAGTCACCAAAGGTGTTTCAGCCGAAAAAAAAAAACCCACTTTTTCTGCTGTTCCTGAGTTTCGAACCCCAACCGTCCCACATTCCAAACCTTTTTGCATCACACTCCCTCCACTATGCCACTACAACATCGCATGAATATATATGCAATATATATTATTTATATAGTATATTAATCGTTATTAATATAAAACTATATATATAAATATAATTATTTTTATTCAATATAATTTATGTTAAAAAAAATTATTTATTAAAAAAAAATTTAGGCCACTTTTGGCGACCAAAACCAATATTTAGTCGCCAATTCTATTATTTTGGGCTACTAATTAATTTTTTGTCGCTAAAAAAATAAGTTCCAATTATAAATCAACAGTTTTGGCGATGAAACCTATTTTTAGTCGCCAAAAACGCACCCTTTTGGCTACTAAACTGAATTTTAGTCGCCAATACTCAGTTTTTAGCTACTTTTTTTTTTTTGTAGCCAAAAAGCTTCACTTTCAGCAACTAATCTATTTTTAGTCGGCAAAACACCTACAGTCGGCGACCAATCCGCTTTTTAGTCGCCAAAACAATTATTTTAGTCGCCAAAAACCGTCACTTTTGGCTACTAAACAACCTTTAGTCGCTAAAACCCTTACATTCGGCAACTAAACTACCTTTTAGTCGCTAAAACCATTGTATTCGGCGACTAAAGTCTTTTAGTCGGCAAAAGTGTTCAATTTTGGCGACTAATTCCATTTTAGTCGCCATTTCTACTACTTTCAGCGATGAAAAATTCACTTTTAATCGCCAAAAACGATTTTTCTTGTAGTGATGTGATTTATGAGATTTAGTTACCAGACTAGGACTACATTTACGACAATAACAATTTTCACTATGGTCTAAAAATTATAAAAGATTATTATTTTCCCTCAACTATAAATAAGTTAGAAATTAAGATACTAAGAAAAAAGTATGTGAATTAAATTTATTTTGATTGAGACATTTAATGGATTTTGTATTTCAATCAGAACTTGTGGTCCATTCACTATAACATATAAGAGTTTTAAAGATCAAATTTTTTGACCTCTAAAAATGAAAATTTTGTTACAAAAGACATTTAGGGACCAATTTCTATCGTCGTGAGTATAGTTACTAAAAGGTCGTCTCACAAAGTCAAAAACAAAGTTTTTAGTGTCAATTTTTTTGAAAATGTCACTAATAAATACACTTTTATGGACAAAATAATTTGGTCTCAAAATGGTTTATTTTTTGAGATAAAAAATTTGGTCCAAAAAAGATAATAATTCATCACTAATGTCTAATTTTTGTTACTACAAATATAATAATGACACTTTTCGTAACAAAAATATTTAATCCCTGAAAAATAATTTTATTCCTAAATTTTGATCTCTAAAATCTTAATTTTTTGTAGTGACTAACATGCAGATGCAAGCCCATGCCTTATGTGATCAAGAAATGTCACACAATTTATTGCCCCCATTGAGTTGCTTTACCAAAAATGCATATATATATATTATCATATGTAGCTGTTTTAGTTTTATTTATTTATTTATTTATTTATTTATTTATTTATTATTTTTAATTTTTAGTAGCTGTTTTAGTGGTGTAGGATTGTCTAAGATGTGTGTATAATTTTTCCCTTTAACACTATCTCATTTTGGAAGAATAATTCCTACATTTAAACTATATGTTTGAGATGAATAACTTGAGGTTAAACTATAGTGAAAACAAATATTTTACTTTTAAGCTATGATTCAGCTTGTCTTGAGAGGGTGTTTGATGATCCCATAATTGCAGGTTTTTTTGTTTTTGTTTTGTTTTGGGTAAGCAATAATTGCAGGTTGATCTAAACCCCTCGTATCTAACAATAAAAAGAAAAAGACGATAGAAGCTATTATTGTTGGAAGACAAAGCAATTTTCAATTTAGTTTTATTATTGATCAATTAAAAAAGTTCAGTAAAAAAGTGATGTGACTTATGATAGAGGATTGGTTTAGAGATTCGAAATTGATAGTTTAAAATATATTTCAAAAAATAGTAATGTTATATATCACTAATTTTGGACTTTCAAAATCAGTTTTAAATGATATGATAAACACTCATTAGATTATTTTTATATTTTAGTGAATTCTCAAGTAATTTGACTTATGAGACATAACTTGGAGTTGGTTTCAGGATTTGAAATTGATGGTCCAAAATATTTTCCAAAAACACAATGTTATAATACAATTTCTTATCAATTTTTGATAAAAATAATGGGATTCACATTTATAAATTGCCTGTGGAACCATTATTTTTGTGTCTAGTGAATTAGAAAATCTAAAACTCTCCTGTGAAATCAATTTTTATATAATATTTTTATAAATTAATGTACAAATTTAAATGAGTCTACCCCTGCATATATTATATTTAGGCCAAGTTTGGTATTTTTAATAAAAGTTAAAAATTCAAAAAGTCACTATCCTATTTAAGTCATATTATCTTACTTAAGTCATATAACTTCTCTACTACATCACTTCAAACTCAACCCATATTTAATAAAAAATCAAAAAATACACTTATTTAGAGTATCCCAAACAATCCTGTATTAAATGGATCTTATGCTAGCAAGTGCCTACACAAGGAAAGTACAAAAATTAAAAAGTACAAAACACATTTCACTGATTTCAAAAAGCTTTCTTCTCCGAATTTGATGATAAGTATAATCTATCACAATATGATAAATGCCCTAAAAGTGAAAAATCATGATTCAGAAGAGGATTAGGGGTCCCTCTCATCTCACGAGAAAGTTTGGAAGGTTTGAAGGGGACATTAAAATGGTCTCGTGAAGATGGAGGCAGGTCTCCAAACTATTTTTGCATTACCACCAAGTTATCCTTTTAACGTGACCTTTAAATGATATTTGGGCCCCTAATGTTGACTATCTCAAGAATTTCCTTCTTTTGTCAACTTCTTTATTGCTCTTAATATCTTCTCAATTTTGTAATTTTTTTAAAATGAATTCTCTTTATAGTTGGGCATTCAATTCACTAAACTGACTTTTAAGTAAAAAATGAAGATGATCAAATATGAGTAGTCACATGATCCAATTATGTAGTTATTGAAGTTTGAAATCAACTTTTCTACATAAATGATCTATTCAAAAAAATTTATAAAATAAATAATTCGGATCACTAAGGTGGACCTCAATATAAACCTGCCGAGCCCAACAACACATCTCGATTTAAATGTCTAATTAGAGAAAATCCGTTCTCTTAATTATTTTTACTTAGGAAAGAAGTGATGAAGCTAGGTAGCCAAAGGTTAATTCGAAACTGTTTCCATCATGTTGAATCTTGCGCTGCAAAACTTTCAAGTTGGCTAATCAATTTCATTGTTTGGTTAATTAATGATGCTTAAGGGTTAACACTTTTGTCAAAATATTTCCTATACTAATTAATTAATTAATTATACATAATTTTATGTAGAAAACTTACATGTAATATTTTTATAATTATGAACTAAAGTAATGAATTTTTTGAATTTTCAATAAATAAATATAGTATAAAAGCTATAAATTCATAAAATGTCTAAAAAACTGAAGTGTATAGTGTAAATGTAAATTTTAATTTTGTATAGAATAAATCACATTCAAAATAAATCCAATTTTTTTTATTTTATTTCATTATGTATGCAATTTTTATATTCAAATTCTAAGGCACTAACTTTTGTTTTTAAATCTTGGTAGAAGAATTCAATTTTGAAAATAGAACAGTACTTGGCTTCTCATTGAAGGATTGGGTCCTCAAAAGTTCGTTCTCTTGAATCTTGATGAACCTCGATGGTGGGGAGGGCTTACAATTCACTATCAAGTAATGCTAGGGATCTAATTGATTTATCAAAATTTTTGTCAAATCATTATAAGTAATACATGTGAGTGATTTAATAGCAATTTTGATAAGTTATTTGGAATCTTTAGTATTTTTGTTCACTATATTATGGCCTCTTTTGGAAAGACAAAAAAAAAAGTCAGTTTATTAATTTATCGAGATCACACCATCTCTCTATTTTTGTTATATTTTTTTCATAATAAGCTAATAAACTTTTAAAAAAAAGTCACTTTTCAAAATAGGCCTAAATCTATCTACCTATATTTATATTATTATTAAAAGTGAACAATTCATTTGATATCTAAATTTTGGTAGTTTCTCATGCCCTCATTTTTCTATTTGAATTTTTTTTAAAAAAATTAAATAGTTAACAAGAGCAAGACTCAAACCTTTAAACAGAACTCTTACCATTTGAATGACATACCAAATATATTAAAATTTTTGTTATATTTTTACTTATTTTAATTGCACACTCATCGCATGTAACAACTGCTAGTACTATTATTAAATGAAGTGATTGATAAGTGCCTCTACCATTATTAAAGCTATGTTTGGCAATGAATTTTTGGCTAAAAAAGTACAAAAGACAAAATTAGCTACATAAGCTAATAAGACAAAATGTCATTTCCAAACCATAATCATTACACTTTTTCTCTCATAAAAATCAAAAAAGACAGAAACAAAAGCCAAATGAAGTTAAAAAAGTCAGGCTAAAATAGTCAAAAAAATTTAAAAAGTCAGGCTGTTTTAACTTTTTCCAAATGAAGACTAAGTCAAGGTTGTTAGACTTGATGTCCAAACCTTCATTTCATGACACGCATTACGCCAAAATTGGATTTTAGCGACGGTTTTTTACCGCCGTTAAAGGATGTAAAACCATTGTTAAAGTCTTTAACGGCGGTAATTTAGGACCGCCGTTTATACTCGTGTCGAAAAAAATACAACCGTCGTAAAATGGTAAATTACCGTTGTTAAAAGTCGACCAAAAATGACAGTAATATAGGACCAAAAACGGCGGTTCTTTACCGCCGTAAATATGTTCAAATTTTTAAAAAAGTAATTCTCTCTTCTTGCACAACCGCTGTTAAAGGATGTAAAACCGTTGTTAAAGTCTTTAACGGCAGTAATTTAGGACCGCCGTTTATATTCGTGTCGGAAAAGATACAACCGTCATAAAAGGGTAAATTATCATTCTTAAAAGTCGACTAAAAATGGCAGTAATATAGGACCAAAAACGACGGTTCTTTACCGCCGTAAATATGTTCAAATTTTTAAAAAAATAATTCTCTCTTTTTGCACCCCCCAAGTCTTGAACCCATGACCTCCAATCCACGGAAACCAACCACTCTACCATAGCCACTTTATATGAAATATAATCTCTAAATAAATATTGGGTCTTGCTACATCCCCCTAATTTCCCTCCCCCTAATCCCCCTAATTTCCATATCAAGTAAGAAAAAAAAAAAAAAGGAAACAGTTGCCAAAACAGGAAATCAGGGGGATTAGGGGGAAGGAAATTAGGGCTCTAAATCATTTTCCATTTAAACATTACTTTTGCTTTATTGTAGATGGTCATATTCAACCTTTGGCCGCGCATGGTCACCACTCGCCGGTATTCCGTCGGAGCTCCGTCAACAAAGACCGCCGTCATTAACGGCGGTAATGAGAGGCCTTTAGCGGCGATTTCGTTACCGCCGTTAAAAGAGAGTTTTAGTGGTGGTTTTGTTACCGCTGTTAAAAGAGGGTTTCATTACCGCCGTTAAAGATACATTAACGGCGGTATTAACGGCGGTTTCATTACCGCCATTAATAGTATCTTTAACGGCCGTAACGAAAATCGCCATTAAAAAAACCGCCGTTAATGTTTTGTTTTGGCATAGTGACGTGACCGTTTTTTCTAGTCTAAAATAAAAAATTATAAATACAGATAACGAAGGTTTCACTACAACATTTTCTTAGTTTAGTGACATTTGAAAGTGCCACAAAACTATTCTTCTAATGACATTTTTTGGTCTTGTTGCATTTTGAACAAGTGCCACTTCTATTGGTGCCACGGTAGATACGAGTGCCACGGTAGATACTTGCAAGTGTCACTGCACCATCATGGCTAAAAACTTTCAATTACATTTTAATGTCATGGTAGATATTATTTGTGGCACTATTAAGTGTCGTTAAAAAAAGAGTTAGTGACACTTATAAGTGTCATTACACCATCAAGACTAAAACCTTTCAGTGACACTTTAATGTTATGGTAGACACTATTTGTGATGCTATCAAGTGCCATTCGTTGTAGAACAATTTGATCCGTCCTTGCAGAGACTCGAACCGCCAACCTCTCGCACTATAAACCTTATACACCACACTCTTCCCACTACACCTCTATAGCACCACATGATTATATATGCAACATATATTATTTGTATAGTATATACATCCATATTAATATAAAAGTATATGTATAAACATAATTATTTTATTGAACATAATTTATATAAAATAAACTATTTACTACCAAAAAAAAAAAAGACCACTTTTTTAGTCGCCAATTCTATACGTTTGGCTACTAATTATTTTTTAGTTGCTAAAAAATTTAACTTTTGTCAACTAAAATCGGATTTGGTCGCCGAAGATGCACTTTCAGCTACCAAAATTTTGGTCACCAAAAAATTTTATTCCCGCCTTAGGATTTTAGTTCTCCCGCGCTAAAAATGACCACTTTTGGCGACTAAACTTATTTTTTAGTCGCCAATTGTAGACTTTTGGCTACTAAAATTTTTTTTAGCACCAAAAAGCTTTACTTTTGGCTACTAAAATTTTTTTAGTCGGTAAAACCCATATAATTAGCGATCAAACTTATTTTTAGTTGCCAATTGTAAACTTTTGGCTACTAAATTTTTTTAGTCGCCAAAAAGTTTTACTTTAGGCTACTAAAAATTTTTTAATCACTAAAACTCATATAATCAGTAACCAAACTTAGTTTTAGTCGCCAATTGTAGACTTTTGGCTACTAAAATTGTTTAGTGAACAAAAAGCTTTACTTTTGGCAACTAATGCTATTTTGGTCGATGAAAGCTATACTTTCAACGACCAAATTTTTTTGGTCTGAAAATTTAGTCACCGAATATGTTTTTTCCTGTAGTGTATATTGAGTTTAATTCATTTATTTTTAATCATTTACTGCATTTTAAAATTTTAAAAAATATATTGGCATTTTTTGTTTTTTCAAAAACGTCATTATAAGCTTGGAAAGTTTTTGGCTTAGTGACATTTCTCAAAATGCTATAAAATATTTGTTTATGACACTTTTTACCTAAGTGCCATAAAAAGTGATTTGCACTTACCTAGTGTCCTGACATTTTTTTAAAAATGCCATTGCAACTAAAGTTTAGTGACATCTATTGGTAAATGTCATGAACATAATTTTTTGTGTCATTATTTTATAAAATGCCATAAAATTGATGTGACATTTTTTTATTGAAATACCACTAGAGCCTTATATGTTTTGTGGTTCTATGGCATTTTTCTAAAACATTTAATGCCAATTTTTATTTTTGTGACATTTTCTAAAAACATGCTATTAGTGTAGTGTCACTAAAGTGTAAATTTGTTGTAGTGACATTTTTGTTGTAGTGAAATGACACTTTTTTTTAATTGAAATGTCATTAGAGCCTTGTATGTTTGTGGCTCTATGACATTTTTCTAAAAAATGCCATCAAATATTCTTTTTGTGATATTTTTTAAGAACATGCCACTAATATAGTGTCACTAAAATATGTTTTTGTTATAGTGTTGTGACACTTGTTCATTGAAATGTCACTAGAGTCTTTTATGTTTGTCGTTTTGTGGCATTTTTTAAAAACGTGCTACTAAATATCATTTTTGTAGCATTTTCTAAAAATATGCCACTAGTGTAGTGCCACTAAAGTATGTTTTTGTTGTAGTGTTTGAAACCAAGATCTCATATTTCATTAATAACACTATTACCACTTAAGCAATATACATATTAAGATATTAAATTTTTTATTTTTATTTTTATTTATTTGAATTACACAACACATGTGTAACACACTAATTATTATTATTATAATTCATTAACTTGGCCGACAAGTGAGGCTGCCAAACAAGGCCCCCTGAACTTATTATTTTGTGTGTGTGTGTCCACAACATTCAATGGTAATGAGTCTCTGTCTCTCTGCTCTGGTGGCCCAACCATGGTGCACCAATGCGTGTGGTCTAGTACCAGCAGAGACTAGGCCAAGTTTGGGAAGACTGGCCTCGTTTGGGAACAGGCTAATTTAGTAATTTTTTGGTTATTTGGTTAAAATGTGATGTAAAAAAAATTAGTATGTTTGGGATGACTTTTTGGCTTTTTATGAAAAGATGTGCAAAAAATAGAGAGAAAAGGGAATCTTTAACTTTTTTATATGGGTTGTTGACTTTTTGATTTTTTTAGTAACTTTTTGATTTTTTGGCTAAAATAGCCTCTTGCCAAACAAAAATAAGTGCACTTTTTGTCTTTTTGGATTAAAAAATTGAGGTTGAAAATATGAATGTTTGGATTAACTTTTTAACTTTTTATGGAAAAATGTGTAATAAAAAATTGTAAAAATTGGTTTGTAGAGGAAAATTTGAATTGGGAGTTGTGCAGCCGTAATTATTGACTTTTGATGAATAGTGTTAACTTTTTAACTTTTTGAGTAACTTTTTGACTTTTTAACTTTTTTGGGAGTACCCAAACTTTACGACCCAAAAGAGGTATGGATGTTGTAGAGGTGAAGTTATTCGGTGGTCTGGGTCATGGCCATGCTACAACAAATTAAAGTTTTAGGAACAAAATATTTTAATTGTTAAAATTGTTATTGTTATATTTTTAGCAATGAAATTAGATATTTATTGATGAATTATTATCTAGACCATTTTTTTTAAACAAATTTTTACACTAAATTATTTTGTTCTAAAAGTATATTTATTAGCAATATTTTTAAAATTGTCCCTACAAGTTCTTTTTTTTTTTAAAAAAAAAACTTTTCGGGACCATCTTTTAGTGACTATATTCTCATGACAATAGTAATTGGTCCTAAATGTTTTTTCAACAAAAATTTTACTTTTAAGTCATATTTGGTTCAAAGATTTTGGTAAAGATTTGAAAAAGAAAGAAAAAACAGGTGAAATGCAAATAAAATATAACTATCTTTTACACAACTTTTTTCTTTTTAAATCATTATCTAAATTTACAATTCAAACACAGCGACAAAATATTAGGTACATGAGACTCTTTATTTGTTGCAATAAATCCAAACTACTATATAGTTTTTCTCATTCATTAAACAACATATCAATCATCAAACCATCTAAAATTTTAAATATAAAAGTACAAACATATCAGATTTGCACACATATATCTATATGTATATATATGTATCCCATTTTATAAGTACAGGAAGACGGTGGTCTGGTGGTGGAGACTGCACAGATACGCTTTACTCTTTCACATGAACTATTGATTGAAGCAACATCACGATCAGTACCCCCATGTTCAGCTTTAAAGCCAAGTAAAAAAAACTCAACCATGCAACTTAGCTTTCTTCTTCATCTTCTTTCTCTATCAACCCTAACTACTCTCTCTTCATACCCCGTACCATACCACTTAACTTACACCCATCCATCTCTATCTATCTATTTTGAATCTCTCTACTTATGACATACGTATATACAACATGATATGAATATATCAAGAGAGAGCTAGTTAAAATATTTTGAAATTAAGCAAAATTAGAAGATGATCTGTATTGTAAACGTACTTTTTTATGTTGTTTCAATAAAATTATAAATGGTTTTATTAATATGTGTCCTAACGTATAAGAAATTGACAAAAATTAAAGAATATGAAATATTTTTTTATTAAATTTAATGTACTTTTTACTGAAATCAATATATTTTTTTAACACTCACACTTATTTCTAAGACACTTTTTAATATACTTTCATTATTAAAAAATACCAGCACTACAACATATTAGAATTTTAAGAATTAAAGCTTTTGTTCGGCATTGGTTACGGTAGTCAACTTTTTTGTGTTGAGACTTTTAAGTCTGGCTTTTTCAGTCTTGTTTGGTTTTTGTTTTTGGGTTTTTTAAACTTTTGTGAGAGAAAATATGTAATGATTATAGATTGGGTATGACATTTTATCTTATTAGCTTATATAGCCTATTTTGCTTTTTTAGCCCCAAAATGTTTACCAAACAAGGACTAAATTTTTGTTGCAAAACTCATTTGGGGACCAATCCCTATTGTCACAAGCTAATCAAAAAAAAAAAAAATCTTATCGTCATGAAAATAGTCGCTAAAAACATTTCAAAAAGTCAAAAAAAATTTACAGACAAAATTTAAAATGTTGATACTAAATTCATTTTTAACGACAAAATAATTTGGTCCAACAAAAGTTAATATTTTGAGATAAAAAAATTGGTGTCAAAACCATAGTAACTCATCGTTAAATGTCTAATTTTATTGCTAAAAATACAATAATAATATTTTGATAACTAAAATATATCGTCCTTAGAAAATAATTATGTCCTTAAATTTTTGTCTTTAAAATTTTAATTTATTGTAATATTATGACACTGTTTAGCATTTGCCAATTATAAATATTATATATAGTTACTCAAAACAAAATTGTATTGTAAATGTCTTTTCTCTTCCATGAAATTGTTCAGGGTAGTAGTTGAATTAGTACAATATTGATAAATGTTATTAATGAGATTGCTAACAATTCATGGGCTTAAAGCAACTACGTGTTTTTAATGAACTGAATTTGGTTGGTTGGGCTATAATTGAGAGTTTGATTCAAAAGTACCGAAACCAAAGTTACAATATACAAATTTTACAATCAGTATTATTGGTTGTTCCTTATTATATACATGATTTTTGTTAACATATATTTTAAAGGCATATGATAAGGAAGTAATAAATAATTACAACTAATCCCACTGGTATAGAAAATAGCAAAATTTAAAACTTGTTTAGACTAAAATAATTATTTTATAATAAGATCAATATGCCCTTTCTTTTCCATTTATTTTACCCTTTCACCTTATATATACCCTTTCATCTTTTTTTCAAAATTAATATGTTACATAATTCTCATATGATTCAAACCCTCAATCAAGACCTGCTTGGATGATGTGACTGTTAATAACTTAAGCGTTTGATATATCTTATCAATTTGTATCTTGACATGTTTATATATATTTGTTTGATTTTTTAGAATATGTTTTTTAATTTTTTTTATCAAAATTCTAAAGGCTAATTTTTTTTTTTTTTTTTTGGGGGGGGGGGGGAATCAAACTCTCATTATTTTCATATAATTTTTTATTTTTTAAAAAACTTTAAAATATATTTTTAAATTCATTTATGTCAAACTAATTTTTATTTTTTCAAAATAAATTCAAAAAATAAATTTTAAAAACTCAACCATAATTAAAATCCAATCTTTATATAGGTCTTCATAATAACAAACAATAAATGCCCCTATTCAATTTTAGTGTATATCATAATCTAATGACCAGGGGATGTTCCATTTTATTCTTAAAAATGATTTGAATTGGGTTGGTTAACAAAAACAGTATTTCTGAAACAAGTTCAGGTGATGGTGTAAATATTTTAAGAGTTTATATAAAGAGTGTCAATTAATTAATGGAATAAAATATTGTTAGTATGAAAAATATAATATTTAAAAATAAAAAATGTTTGACGTGGCTTTCACTAATGTTTTACTTCATAGTTGAATACATATATAAGTTACCCAGCTAACGTCAGGTCTTAATTTTCTGCATATATATTTATGGGTGATCTTGTCATACATTATATTATACTATCATTAAAATTAAAGTTAAGAATCTAATCTTAGTCATCAGATAGTGACATTAGGATCCATCCACCAACTTTGTTGACACCATTCTTTTTATTTCTTAAAATCATTAATTTTTTTTAAAATTTTGAAGCATCTCATTTTTGTTGTCAAAATCTAAATAAATTTTAAGATAGTATTTGGATTTTGAATTTGTTTATAGAAGAAAAAAAATATTTAAAAAGTTTTTTCTTTTTTTTTTTCCTTCCCATTTTCGTTTTAAAGCTCTTGAAATATGTCAAAGGTGTCAACTAAAGACGAAACATTATGAGTTGGTAGCTAAAAAGATCTTGAGTTTAAAAGAAAAAGCTGATTAAATAAAATTAAGGGATGGGATTTCCAGTAAATTTTACTTACCATGGAAATTTATAATTAAAAATTATCTCAAAGAAGCTTACTAACAAGTGCTTTTCAGACCCAAAAAAAAACAAAAATTGATAGACCTCAAATATTTTTTACTAAATTCAAAACACGATAAATTTTATAACATTTTTAACACATTTTCAATATTAACATTTGCCTTTCTATTTTAACACTGTTATTAATTTTAAAGTATTTTTTCATCCCAATCTAAGGGGTTGTTTGTGATGATCTAAATAAGTATATGTGGGGATATATTTTCTGAGTACCAACACGTGGCCGAGGTGACACCGAAGTGTCAGCAGAGTTCCCCACGTGTTATGGAAGTTGTGCCGAGGTTATCTCGGCTAGGCCGATGATACCTCCGAAGATATCGGAATCCGAGATAAGCGGATAAAGGACAAGAGTCCTAGAATGAAGAGGAAGCTCAAACCTGGATGTGGACAAGAGTCCAAGGTTGGGGGAAGACTTCAGTTTGGGGTAAAGATAAACTCTTAGGGAGTATGTCTTAATTCCACCGAGAGTCCTAAATTAGCAGAGTCCTAAGTCCATCGGGGAGGGTTCTGTTGGGACTAGGATTGGATTGGCTATAAAAGAGAGGCACCCCATGGGTCTAAGGCGTTGTTTATACTCAAGCTTGTGAGTTTAGCACTTGATTATCTTTGAGAGATATCTTGACTTGATCGTCAGTGCCGGGTGGAAGAACCACCACGAGTCTTTTCCTTCGCAGGAGTTCTGAGGGAGCCGCTACTCGCCAAGATTTCCACCGGTTACTAAGGAGGGCAGTGTGATCGGAAATTCACTCACACAATTTGGCGCCGTCTGTGGGAAAGAAAGAAGAGTAGATGGCTGATAACGGGAAGAAGGAAAATGTTGGGGACAACACTCCATCTGGGAGTGGAAGACCTGTCGATCCTAACGTGGAAGGAGGCGACCGCAACGAAGAAACTCGTGATCAGAATCACGCAGAAAAAGACGCGTCGGCGGCGGCGACACATCAAAGAAAGCGAACGAGCAAGTACTACAACGAGGATGACCTCCGGACACTGGAAAGACAGATGTCCGAGGAGGGATGAAGAAGTAAAGGAGATGGCATAAAACCGGCCGACCTTCAATCGGTCGTCAACTTTATGATGCGAATAATGTCATGCAAAGCCATACCCGCCGCAGACACACCAATGCCAAAGAAGAACGCCCAAAAGAAGGGACGGAAAGAAGTCCTCAAGCCCTCAAAGATACGAGGCGGAAGGCACTCTCACCGACCATCGGAGGTCGGCCGAGAAGAGCCGAGAGAGAAGAGTCCCGAAGGACACATCGTGAGAAGGATGCAGACCCCAAAGAACATCGGCATGTTCCGGCGGTGTTGTGTTTGATGCCTCTGCGGAGAAGGATCAAAAAGGGCCACCATGAGGCCGAGAGTAGCGCCAAAAAGGTCGAAGTCCATTGACAAATGAAGGCAGGAGAAGTAAAGAGGACTTGAGAGACTACCTCAAGAGGAAACAGAGAATCTTTGGAGCCAAGTAACCTCCCGATTAAGCCGAGGACTCCATTCTCGGTGGAATTGGACAAATTCGTGGCACCAAAAAGATTCAAAGATGCCGAGGTTCCAGATATATGATGGTAAGTCGGACCCTAACTTCCATGTTGGATTATTTTTGAATTCAATGGCGTTATCTGATGGGAACGAGCCGTTGCTCGCAAAGTGTTCCTTCATCCTTTGGGGAGATTGCATCGATTGGTTCCACAAACTACCGGGCGAGCGTAAGAATGGGAAGGCTGGCCGAGATGTTTGTGGGCCGTGTTCATTACAAACAAACGCAACCTTTGAGGGTGGATGCATTGATGGCCTCAAGATCGGCAAAGATGAGAGCCTCAGAGCCTACGAAGCGGTACTACGAGGTGTTCAATCGAATACCGAGTGCAACAGAGGTGGCGGTCGCTCTTTCAAGAACGGCCTAAAGGATGACCGCCCATCGCGAAGTCATTAGCAAAAACCCCGCCAAGAGTATGGAAGAGCTCATGGCGAGGATTGAGAAGTATGCACGAGCCGAGGAGGATACCTCGGGAACAAGGAGACAAAGATGAGAAAAAAACGGCTCGCCGGAAGCGAGGCCGAGGCAACAATGGACAAAACAAACAGAGACAGAGTTGAGGACTAAACAAGCAAGGATTTACGGTGTTTCAATTCCGATCCAAAAGGTCCTTGACCAAATTAAATCACCTATTTCGTATGCCGCAAGAGCACAAGGAGAATTCATGGGAGAAACCTCGGTAGGCGTTGTGCCTACCATAATGAGCGAAACCACCCAACTCAGGTTGCAGGCCCTTAAAGCACACTTAGAAGATCCGGTCGACAAGGCCATTTAAGAGATCTTGTGGATGAGGCGAACAGGGAAGAACAGCCTGCGGTTGCCTCAAGCACCAGCAGCCCGCCCCAAAGACAAAGAACCACGGTGTGGACCTCGGGTGGTTAACGTGATCCACTCAAAGGTGAACGAAACGACATACGGGAGACGCAGGGTGAAACATCTGCAAAGATGTCAACCAGTCGGATGAAAAGACCTCGGCACGAAGATTGCCGAGGACCTATGATAACCTTCACGAAGCCGACCTTGACATGGTTCAAGACCCGCACAATGATGCCTGGTAGTATCCCTCCGTGTTGGGGAGTGCCAGTGAAACGATCTTGATTGATCAAGGCGGCTCTGCGACATCATGTATGTCGATGCTACAAGGAGTTAGGCCTTCACCCCGATGACATGGACGATCAAACGGCCCGATGGTCGGCTTCAATGGAACGCCGACGTGGCCTTTTAGGCGCAACAAGCTTGGAGGTACAAGCCGCACAAAGAAGGTGAGGACAGAATTTATTGTGATTGATACGCCGCTTTACAACATCATCCCTGGGAGGCCGTGGTTGCATGCAATGGGGCGCTTCCTCCACCTTGCATCAATCCGCGATTCCCAATGTAACATGGGATTGAGGAAATCAGAGGAGATCGATTGCCAGAAAAAATCGCTCCATGGCAAAGAATGAAGTTAACTCAAAGATTCGAGAACCAAATGAAGCAGAGGTTGAAGAAGAGGACATGAAAGTCCTAGATGATGTCGGCAAGGAGCCACGAGAAGAGTGAAGAAGCATTGAAGAAAGTCTTCGCCCAAGAGGGTGATGAGGAACGCTTCTTTCTTTCTCGCACAGATTAGCCGAGAAGAAGAAAGGAGTTGGAAGCCTTTCGAGAAAAAATATTGAGGTGTTCGCTCGACACCTTATGAAATGCCCGCATCGACCAGGTCACATGCCACGACTCAACGCGACAGTCGGCCAAACTGTAATACAACGGGCCAGAGACCGACGTTGATACATGTCGAAGCAGTGGAAGAGGAAGTAGCTAGACTTCTAGAGGCCAGGGCCATCCGAGAAGCCAATTATCCAACGTGGTTGTCAAATACCGTAGTAGTAAAAAAAAAGAATGGCAAGTGGAGGGTCTGCGGAGACTTCACAAATTTGAACAAAGCCTGTCCCTAAGACATTTCCTTCGCCAAAGATCGACCAAGTTGGACGCCACATCCGGACATGGTAGGATGAGCTTCTTGGACGATATAGGGGTATCACCAGATAGCCATGTACCGGATGAGGAGAAGACAAATTATTACTCCCAAAGGTCCAGATTATTCTGAGTCATGCCCTTTGGGTTGAAGAAGAACGCAGGAGCAACTTAGCAAAGGTGGTGACCCAGATGTTCGTGACACTTGATTGGCCGAATCGTGGAAGTCTACATCGATGATATGGTCGTGAAGACCAAGGAACCGAAGGATCATCTCACGACTTAGAAGAGGTTCAACATACTCAAACATATCGGCTCACTAAACGCATCGAAATGCGCGTTTGGAGTCGGATCCGGTAAGTTTTTGGGGTAGCTGGTGACAAGAAGGGGCATTGAAGCCAGCCCAGATCAAATCAAGGCTATTCTGGAATTACAGAGTCCGACATCGGCTAAGGTGTTCAGATGCTCATCGAAGGGCCGCACCTAAACAGATGAGGTCAAGTTCGGACAAGTGTAAACCTTTTTCAATCTGAAAAAGGCCAGATTTTTATGGACGGAGGAATGCGAGGCCTTTGACCAAGAAGTACCTTACCTCGGCCGGTCCTCTCAACGCCTCAACTCGGGAGGAACCGTTTTATACCTAGCAGCCAGAGCACGCAGCGAGTGCCGTGATTATCCGAGAAGAAAAGGGCTAACGAAGGCGCTTACTATGTGAGCAAGACCTTGGTCGACGCGAAACAAGGTATCTCGCCATTAGAAAAATTAATGCCGCCTCGTAATGGCTTCAAAGAAGTGAACCACTATTTTCGTGCTCACAAGATAGTGGTTCGACAGAACACCATTAAAATCCTTGTTGCGACAAGGAGACTTGACCGAAGAATTGCAAGATGGGCCGTTGTTTTGGGCCAATATGACTGGAGTTTAGGCCGAGAACGCAATTAAGGCCAAGTCTTGGCCGACTTTGTGGCCGAAGTTCTCACCGTAATACATCGAACATCGAGCCGAGAGGAACGATGCCCAGACAAGAAAGAGAAGCCCAAAGAAAGCCAAAGAACCAAAGAAGGAGAAACTCGGACCTGCAAAGATTTACATCGGCAATTCCTTTCAACTTTTTGTTGATGGGAGCTCAAACCGGCAAGAGCCGGAGTAGTGTTAATTTCCCGATGGGGAGATATTGGAAGCGATCAATTCGATGGGGTTCAAGGCCTCGAACAATGAGGCGGAATATGAAGCATTGATTCTTTGGATTGAAGCCGCAATAGCAAAGAGAGGCAGATGAGGTAATTATTTTTGTGATTCACAATTATAGTAAATCAAACTACAGGAGAGTTTGCGCCGAGATGAAAGAATGTCGGCATACGTAAAAGAAGTCATCGTTTGGCGGACATGTTTCAAAATGCCGACTTCTTGAGTTAGCCGAGATGACAACAACCACGCCGACGCTATTAATTTGGCAAGTTCAAGACAAACCGGAAGACAAGGACAATAATGATTGACTACCTACGGGCCCGAGCATAGAACCAACGAGCATAATGCAAGAAGCATTATGTGCGGATCTGGGACCAAGTGGATGGATGCAATTGTTGCATTCCTAAGAAGGCAAGGCGCGAAGATCGGAAGGAAGCACACAAGGTCGATTGAAGTCGGCAAGATTTCGCCGCAATGAAGGCGACATCTCTCTGAAGATCCTTCATCGACCTCTTTTAAGGTCAGACACCCTCTTCAAGTCGAAGACTTTCTGACGTAAATTCATGAAGGAATTTGTGGAAGCCACGCAGGGGATCGTTAGCACATAGGGCCATTACCGGGGTATTGGTGGCCCTATATGCGAAAGATCTGGTTTATGTAAAGAAGTGTGAACAATGTCAGAGGTTTGCACCATTGATACACCAGCCAGCTGCTGACTTGAATCCTGTTTCCAGCCCTTGGCCATTTGCCCAATGGGGCATGGATCTTGTTGAAAATTGCCCCAAGCAACGGGCAACTAAGTACTCATCGGTGGCTACGGATTACTTCACAAAATGGATAGAAGCGAGCCTCTTGCCAAAATCCGAGATGTGGATGTGAAGAACTTCATCCGAAAAGCATCATTACAGATTGGGATTCCAAGAGCAATCGCGTTTACAACGGAACACGCTTTGACAAGAACTCATCAAGAATTTTGCCAAATTCAAGATAAAAATTTTTTCAACACCAAGCTTTCCCCAAAGTAATGGGCAAGCAAGCATCAAACAAGGTCATTCTAGATGGAATAAAGAAGGAAGAGGCCAAAGGGAAGTGGGTAGACGAATTGCCCAACGACTGGGCTTATCGCACTACGCCGAGAAGATCAACAGGAATCCCCTTTGCCATGGCTTATGGCACTAAGCGATCATTCCATTGGAGATCGGCATCCCGGGATCGAGAACACGTGAGTTGAGAACGAGTCTAATGATGTGCTCTAGCCGAGATCTGGACCTACTAGAAGAAAGAAGAGAGAAAGCAATCCAAATTATAAAGATACCAAAGAACACTTGCCAAAGCTTACAACAAGAAGGTCAATCCAAGGGATTTTCAGGTCAACGACTTAGTCTTAAGAAAAGTGGTCGGCAATAAGAAGGATGCCAGAAGGCAAACTTGGCCCAAACTGGGAAGGCCCCTACAGAATAATTTCGGTGTTAGGGAATGGAGCATACCGGCTCGAAGATAATGAGGGCAAAGCATTGCCTAGACCATGGAACACTTGTAATTTAAAGTTTTTCTATCATTAGATGTTCTTTGATTTTTCTTGTCGATATGATCAATAAAATCTTAGCAGAATTTCTCTAAACTTATACAACTTGGCACGATGTTATTTTTTGAATAATGAGAACCCAAGAGGAACTTAGGTTCACATTGGGGGCAGAGAGAAGACATTAGTAATGCTTAGCCGAAGTTAAGCTGAGATAAATTCCTTATCTTTACTTGTTGAAATTTGTAGCAATTTACAAGTTAAAGTTAAGCTGAGATAAATTCCTTATCTTTACTTGTTGAAATTTGTAGCAATTTACAAGTCAAAGTTAAGCCGAGATAAATTCCTTATCTTTACTTGTTGAAATTTGTAGCAATTTACAAGTTAAAGTTAAGCTGAGATAAATTCCTTATCTTTACTTGTTGAAATTTGTAGCAATTTACAAGTTAAAGTTAAGCTGAGATAAATTCCTTATCTTTACTTGTTGAAATTTGTAGCAATTTACAAGTCAAAGTTAATAGAGATAAATTCCTTATCTTTACTTGTTGAAATTTGTAGCAATTTACAAGTTAAAGTTAAGTCGAGATAAATTCTTATCTTTACTTGTTGAAATTTGTAGCAATTTACAAGTTAAAGTTAAGCTAATATGATTGTTATCTTCACCTGTTGAAATTTGTAGCAATTTACAAGATGAAGATTAATTGAATTTATATGCTCTATACTTGTTGAAACTTATGACAAGTTCTGTGTAAAGCCCTAGCCGTGCAAATCTTCAGATAAAATATGCCCGAGGTATGGTACCCGAGGAGATTGTGCAAAGAAGGAAGAATCTGGAAATCATGCAAAATATTCTAAGTATAGAATCATTCAGAAGCAGAAAGAAGAATTAAAAGCCTGAAGCATTCAAGAATAAACAGCTGCATAAATAAATTGTTTACAAGAGAGGCACATCGGCCGCAGAAGGAACAGCTTACAAAGAAAAGAAAACAAAGTACAAAAAACAGAACAAAACATGAGAAACAGATAAAAATTTTGGAAAATTGAAGAAAAACAGCAGTTAAGTAGTTCGAGATGGGCTCTTACCCTTGCCCTCCTTTACTGTTCGTGGGAGAGGGAAAAGGTGGACTTCTTCACCTGGGCCAAATTCCCAGTTCCCAGTGACAATAAGATAATCCTCAAGAGCCCCTTTGTTGGAGTCTGGGAGCTCGGCTACAATCTTATATTCGGTGGACCTCGGCGAGGTAATACACAAAACCTTTCTCCTTAAGGTTAAGGGCACTCATGGTGTAACAATCTTGGATATCGGCAAGAGTGATTCTAACACCTCTTGCCGTGCTAAGGCTATTCTGCGGATAAGGGTCCTATAGGCATTTACGGTGAGTTGCATAGGGTTGAGGCTGTAGTAGTTAAGGACCTCGCGGAGGAGGATATCAAGAGGGAACCTAAGTCCACACTGAACAAAGGCAACTACAGGGAAAGGCATTTTATTGCCATCAGGCATAATGGAGTCCTCCTCCCCAGCTAGTCTGAGTTGGACGTCATCTGGAATGGAGAAGTCTTGCCTAAAGTGTGCTAGTTTTGTGGGGGTAACCACCCTATGTTTCCACACACCCATGGTCTTTATAAGTGTTTGGCTACGTAAAGCAGTATTCTTAAGGATTTTAAGGACCTCGGCTAAAACACAGTCTTGATTGTTTCATTCTTTCCTAGAGATTGATGGTTCTACAACAAATCCCAAACTTAAATCTGAATAAATGAGAATGGAAGGCGTAAAATCTGGAAAACAGAAAGCAAAGAAGTTTGATTCAGAATACAAGAAAGTGGAAGGTCAAAAGCAGTGAGATGGTGCAAGTATTCAGATGCAAAATCAACAAATGATTCAAAAATTACATGACAAAGCAGAACATTAGAAGCGAGAAAAACCAATAACGATCAAAGAAACTAAAAGAAGGGAACAGGGCTTACCGGAAAGGATGAAGCGAGATGAGTCCCGCCGAGGTCGTGACTTAGGCGGCAAGCTTGAGCTCCACGAAATGGCAAAGGCGGACCAAATGCGAGCTTCGAGCTTGGGGCAATGGAGGATTCGAAAGGAAAAAGGCTTCAGAGAGAACAAGAATTTCAAAATGCAAGTGAAGCGAAGGAGAGAGACAAACGTTTTTGTCAAAAGTGAAGCGGCAAAACAAAGAATAATGACGCTTAGTAACGCATGCAGACGGCACAGCAGGAAAAAAGACGGCTTGTAGGCGCCACCGTACGGACCAAGAAGAATGAAACGCGCCTCGAATGGTTGAAGATTGATGTATGACAACCATACACGTAAGGAAGTTGATTTGAATCTGAAGAGGACATGCCGCCCCGGAATGAATGATCTCGCTAAAAGTTCTTAGGCCGACGCGTGCGAGATAAAATTCGAAGATAGGTTCCATCACCTCGTAATGCCGAGGTAATAGAACCTAGGGGCGATTAATGGGATATATTTTCGAGTACCAACACGTGGCGAGGTGACACCGAAGTGTCGCCAGAGTTCCCCACGTGTTATGGAAGTTGTGCCGAGGTTATCTCGGCTAGGCCGATGATACCTCCGAAGATATCGGAATCCGAGATAAGCGGATAAAGGACAAGAGTCCTAGAATGAAGAGGAAGCTCAAACCTGGATGTGGACAAGAGTCCAAGGTTGGGGGAAGACTTCAGTTTGGGGTAAAGATAAACTCTTAGGGAGTATGTCTTAATTCCACTGAGAGTCCTAAATTAGCAGGAGTCCTAAGTCCATCAGGACCGGGTTCCTGTTGGGACTAGGATTGGATTGGCTATAAAAGAGAGGCACCCCCATGGGTCTAAGGTACGTTGTTTATACTCAAGCTTGTGAGTTTAGCACTTGATTATCTTTGAGAGATATACTGACTTGATCGTCGGAGTGCCCCCGGGTGGAAGAACCACCGCCGGAGTCTTTTCCTTCTGTGCAGGTTACAGGGAGCCGTCTACTCTGCCAGTACTCTCCAGCTGGTTACTAAGGAGGGCAGTGTGATCGGAAATTCACTCACACAGTATACTTTTGACTTTTTATGAAATATGGGTTGAGTTTAAAGTGATATATTAAAGAAGTAATGTGACTTAAATAAAATGATGTGATTTAAATAAGATAGTAAATTTTTAACCTTTTAAATTTTTTAAGAGTTGCCAAACTAAGGCTAAATGTTAAACAATGTCCATGTGACCTCATGTTGACATGCTCTGATGAGAATACTTGGGGCAAAAGACAATACTTTAGGATAAGGATCCAATGTCCAAAATGAGAACAATTGGAATGGGGTACCAGTGTCCTCTGTAGGAGTTTCAGCATTGATTTTGGTGCACTGATTTATTTACCAAATCTTACTCTATATTAGTCCGTTTCATTATGTTTTTAATAATCATTTTTTAGAGAATTTTTTTAATAATTATTTTGAATATTATAATTATGAGTATATATATGTAGAAGACCAAAAAAATTAGTCGCATATAACATAGTTTAAAAAAATATGAGAAAAGTATAGAAACATAAAAATAAATGTATCAATTTAGGCCCTATTTAGAAAGTGAGCTTAGGGTTTTTTTAGGTTAAAATTAATAAAAAGATAAAATAAGTTAAAATAGTTAATAAAACTAAATATAACATCAAATTCATAATTATTTTACTTTTTTCCTTGCAAATATCACATCCAACTATAAAAAAATCCAACCATCTTTCCAAACATAAAAATTTTAACCCACTAAAATAGTCAAAAATTAAAATAACTTACTAAAATAATTAACTTGGCGTAGATATAATATATATATATATATTGTAATAATCTTATGTAGTAAAAAATATATATTCCACTGATCTATAGTGAAGTTTGAAAAAATTTACTGGACGCCGCATTTTTAACATAATTGCGTTGTGCTCTTTTAAATTTTTATTTCACATAAAATTTATAAATTTTTATCAATCATTTATTAGTTATACTAATAAAAAAAGAAATAGTGTCATATATTTTACATTAAGGCATTGTTTATTTCGATGTAAAATGTTTTATTCAAAACATATTTTCTTATAAATTAATTTTATACATAAAAAATATTTTTATTTTTGCTTTTCAGCGTTTGGTTAATACTTGAAATAAAAATATTTTATTATTTAAAAGAGAAATTTTGATTTAATAAAATATCATTTATGACTTTTTAATGAATTAAGATATTATTTGAAAAGACTAAATGTGTTGAAAATATAGTAAGTCAAAGCCAACCTTGTAAAAATTGACTTACCAAAATTTTAAAAGTAAGTCATTTTTGAGAAAATGATACAAAATATTTACTTACTTTTTATTCAATCAAAAAAAAAAAAAGTAACATTAAAACAAATGGAGCCTAAATATTTTTTCTTAATTATCCATGCATGTACACATTACATTAGTTGCCATTGTTGTCAGTATAATTGTATTAAGTTTAGGGTAAACTACCCATAGGTCTTATTTTGAAGATTTATTATCCATTAGGTCCTATTAATAAATTTATTAAGTAATAAAAATAAATTTATCAGTCTTTTATTTTTATGAATAAATTTATAGTGATAAATTTATCAGTCTCTTTGTTTTTATGAATAAATTTGTAGTGATAAATTTATCACTCTCTTATTTTTATAGTGTTAAATTTATTAGTTAAGACCTGTAGGTAAATAAGTTTAGTTAATAGGACTGATTGGTAAGTATCCCTTAAGTTTATGAAAAAATATTTTTTTTTTAAATTTCAAGAGTAATCAATATAATTTACCAAATAAAAAAAGCACCAATTACCCATTAAATATCTTGTCAGGTGAGCATGTTTCGGATTGGTCCGAATTGTAATAAAATCAGGACTAATCCATTATTTATAGTTCTTAAAAAATTAGAACAAATCCAATCTGTTTAAATTGTAGAACCAATTCGAACCAATCCATTCAAACACAAATTGGATCGGTTTAGGATCCCAGATTCACATAATTAAATAACCAAAAAAATATAGAACATTTTAATGTCATAAAAATATAAACATAGCATTATATTAGTTCTACAATAGTAACATGTCTTTTCATAATAGCGACATACTGTTCTAAAATTTAAACAATCATAATAAAATTGGTTCCACCATAAGTGTTTAGACCATTACAAATTAAAACTAAAATCCATCAAACAAAATTGATAAAAGAAGATACTATACCGGTTTAAGTTTGAGTTTAGATTTTATATGAAATAAGAGAAGATATCATGTGGTAGAGTGTATGATATAAATATGGCTATTTTTATACGATCTGGACCGGTTCCAATTCGGAACTATAGGGTTTAATCCGGAGCCGATCCGTACACTACAGATTTTTAATTTTTCAATCCAGAATCGAATCACGGATTTAAAAACCAATCCACACCTATCGAATTAGACTGAAACAAATTGGATTACGAATTCCTTAGAGCTATTTTGGGAAGGTGGTAAAAATCAACTTTTTTACTTTTAATCAAGATTTTTTAAAGTGATTTGAAAAGTTAGTAAAAAGTTACTTTTTTTTTTTTAATTAATATTTATTTATAGTGTCACATCATACTAAAATAACTAAAATACCCTCACCCAATTTAAAAAATTACATTTTATCCATTTATACAAAATATAAGCATTGAGGGTTATTACGAGCATCCAGGCTTTTTTGCGTTTTGCTCAAAAACGCAAACGTGGCGTTTTTCTTCCTTTCCCAAAATAAGCCTTAATCAGCCCTAATATCTTGATCACTTCCCATGGGTTGAAAAGTAAATTACTTGCCAATTATGCTTTGAGGTTAAGATCAGCTTACATTGCCTTCGTTGGTTAGTGGATTGATTTTTTGAAATTTTTTATTTTTATTTTTGATTATTTTAATTTGGGATTAAAATGTTTGTTTGGGTTAGATTTTTTAGGCTATTTTTATACGATTCGGATCAGTTTCAATTCGGAATCATGGGATTTAATTTGAAAATCGATCCATATACTATAGATTTTTAATTTTTCAATCCAGAACCGAATCACGAATTTAAAAAATCAATCCAAACCTACTGAATTAGACTGGAATCAGATTACGAATTTCTTAATTAGCCCTAATATCTTGATCACTTCCCATGGGTTGAAAAGTAAATTACTTGCCAATTATGCTTTGAGGGTAAGATCAGCTTACATTGCCTTCGTTGACTAGTGGATTGATTTTTTGACTTTTTTTATTTTTGATTATTTTAGTTTGGGACTAAAATATTTGTTTGGGTTAGATTTTTTAAATTTTGTGACTTTTGTGAGAAAAAAAATAAAATAATTATAATTTAAATGTAACATTTTATTTTATTAACTTTTTAGTTTATTTTATCTTTTTGTAACTATTTTAGTCCCAAATTGACATGCCAAACGAAATCATCAGTGATAATTACTCACTAAAATTTTTAGGAAGACTTATATATAGATTCTAATCGGTAAATTTATTGTCTAATAAGTTTTACGATAATTAATGATTTTTTTTATCAAATACTATTAGAAAATGCTATTAATTGTTAATTTTTAGCGATAGTTTAATAATTTTGTCACGAAAATGTCACTAATCATAAGTTTTAACTAAAATTTAAAAATTATCACAAAAAAGTCACTAATTTTCAACTTTAGCCATAACTTCAAAAATTCATTATAGAAAAACGTTAGTAATTATAAATTTTAGTGATAATTTTTAAAAATTGTGATAAAAAGTCACAAATTATCAATTTTTAGGAACATATGCAAAAAATTGTTACAAAAATTTATTTTTAACAATAAGTTTATTAAAATTTATCTTTAATAAAAATTTATAAAAATTAAATCTAACTATTAAAAATTATTGATAATTTATCAAAATTTTATTGTTAAAAGCTAAATTTCACCAAAAAAAATAATAGTAATAATTAAACTAAAAAAAAAATATTAATTACATGGCCGGCTCGTGTCAATTGGTCAAATCTGACCGTTGGCACTTTTGCGTCGTCTTCTGCTCTCAAGCAACCTCCGTCGGCAAAAAAAGTCAGTGAAGCCGAAAATGACTATAATACCCCTGTATCTTATTAAAATATCAATACAATCATCATGCTAGAGAATTCTTATTTTTATTTTTATGAAAAATGCTATATGTCACAATTTTTTTATCAAATAAATTGTTAAATATCTCTGGATCTCACATTTTTATGAATTTTACGTCCATATAAGATATTTAATCATTTATTTAATAAGCAATTTAATATCTCTAATATTACCCTTTATTGGTGTGTATCCCAAAAATAGTAAATTTTTCTGTTTGGATATAGGAACAATATTTCTGTTTTTGAAGTACACATTCAGATGCAAATTTGTTCTGACATGTACATAGATAAAATTTGGACTTTTAAGACCATCTCCAACGGAGAACCAAATCCAACATCAAATTTGAAATTTGATGAAAAACTCACTTTTTGAGGCTCCAACGGTGGCACCAAATCAATATCAAATCGAGAATTCAAAGAAATCTTTCACCAACCGAGTATAAAGTAAGCATTTCACCAAATTTTACCAAATCACCGTTTCTCGATCGTTGAGATGAGACGAAGGCCGACCATCCGGCTGACCAACCTACGCCTTTAAAAGTTCAGACTGCTCAACCTACGCCTTTAAAAGTTCGACTGCTCACGAAAAGGTTCAAAGCAAGAAAAAAAAATTTACGACCACCCACGACCACCAAAGAGTTCAAAAGTTCAAAAAGGGTTCAAACCGTAAAAAAAAAAAAATTTTTGGCGTTACGGTTGATCATCAACCAACCGGTTGCCCAGCGCAAATTTGATGAAAAAATTTGATGCTGAACCGTTGGAGCGTGAAGTATCAAATGAAGGAAATTGTTACTTTTTTACTTAAATCTGATGAAACATTTGGTTCTCCGTTGGAGATGCTCTAAGTGACGATGATATGATAAATTATTGGTGTGTATTTGTTGCAGTGATTACAGGTTTTTTTATTATTATTATTTTTTCTAAAAAAATATTTTATAGAGAATATTTTGCACAAACACCCTCTATAAAGATGAAAATAGTATATGATGTTAGTTTTATTAAATGGCAGGTTCTAAAAATGTCCTTATATGCTGCCAAAAAACAAAGTCAAAAGCCTAAAAGTGAAATATGTAGTTGAAAATTTTGCATTCATTAAAGAATATAATGCAGGAGCCTTTTTAACAATATATTAGAAAATGGGAGCAAAATCCTCAATGAGACGGAATGGTACTGTTCGACTCATGGAGGCCCACCACGGATTCTATTTTGATAATCCGAACCGTTAAATGTATAGAACTCGTCGAATACTCTATATTTATTAAAATCATGTTGATCGGATATCGATAACTATGTGATCAAATCAGTTTTGTATAAAAAATAGACGGTGAACAAATTAACGGTTGACAAAAAGTTGATAAGATGAGATAGCTATTGATATCCGATCAACGTAATTTTTTACAAGCATATAGTACTCAACGAGTTCTATATATTGAACAGTTCGAATTATTAAAACGGGACCTGTGGTGAGTCTCCACAAACCGAACAACACCATACAATCCAATTAAAAACTGGAGGCAAGCTGCCTCTCAAAAAATATTATTATAAAATCATTTCTCTTTAACATTATCATGGAAGTTGTTCAACAGTATATGGCTGATTGTGATTTGAGTTCACACATCAAATAAGTCTTTTGTAATTTTTAAAAGAACTGGTTTGACAATAATTTATTTAATAGTTTTTTTAAGGATAAATTGTTGCTTAAAAAATTGATGCATTTGATGAATGATCAAATTAAAAGTAAAAAACTGTTATTGGGAGAGTTGAGCGGGTCCTTTGTTTTTTGTTTTGGGTTAGTTGTTTTAACTGAAAATAAGACTTTTTTTTCTTTGGCTTAATCAGCAAAAAGTGTCTAAAAAAATCATAACCAAATGGAGCCTAATAATTCTTTTTCTTTTCTATTTTCATCAAACTTGGAAGTGTTTGTATTGCCGAATTATTTAACCATCCCATGTATGCTAGTAAATGAAATGGTAATTATGTAGACTTGTGAGAACATTATTTAGTCTTCTATTATTTTTTAGACTTTAGCTTAATTACTGAGTCCATATTCCCCTATGTACCCCTATTAT
Organism: Camellia lanceoleosa; assembly: GCA_025200525.1. Lineage (NCBI taxonomy): Eukaryota > Viridiplantae > Streptophyta > Magnoliopsida > Ericales > Theaceae > Camellia > Camellia lanceoleosa. The sequence continues at coordinate 167,099,965 of CM045769.1, forward strand.
TGGGAAATTGTCTCATATGATTTTCAGTTTAAGTTTCTCAATCCCTTTTGGATGACATGTCACCGTGTTGTTGATGTTGAGATTTTCAAAAATGCTTCAGCAATAAGCATTTCTATGATTTAACATTTGTTTTTGCACTCAATTTGAGTTCATATTTCATAACATTGGAAATTAAATGGTGTTTTTGGTAGGCACATAACCAAAAATGAGCATGATCTATATGGTTAGTGCACTCCCACAAGAAATGTTATAATAAGCGTAAGGGCATATTCACTACTTTTATAAAGGCGTAATGTTATAAATCATGAAAAAAAAATATCATGAAAATAATTATGAAATATTTTTCATTTTTAGATTATACATACAATAAAATATCACACACTAAGGTGGCGTTTGGTAACACTTACGTTTTCAATTTTCAGTTTATATTTATAAAAATTTAAAAAACTCAAATAAAACTTATTTGGTAAATTTTGGATTTATAAATCAATTATCTCAGTTTATAAATTTGACTAAAAAATGTAAACTTAAAAAATGAGTTTACGTTTTGAGTTTTGAGTTTTTTTTTTTACCACCCAACACTAGGCACCACCCGCCACCATTTTCCACCACCGTCTTCTGCCACCACCACCCACCCCCACTACCACCACCACCTGCCACCACCACCACCACCATCCACTCGCCACCACTACCCCACCCACCTACCACCCACTCGTCACCACCCACCACCCGCCACTACCACCACCGCCCGCCACGGCCACTGACCAGCCACCTGCCACTACCATCAACCACACGCCACCAGCCACCTGCCATACCACCCGCCGCTACCACCCACCACCCACCACCACTACCACCACCACCACCACCACCACCACCATCACCCACCACCCATCCGCTACCCGCCACCCACCACCCACCACCCACCACCACCCACTCGCTACCACCCGCTTCCGTCACCCACCCACCCACCACCACTACCACCCGCCACCACCCATCATCCACCACCCACCCGCCATCACCACCACCACCACCACCACTACCCACTCGCTACCACCCATCACCCGTCATCCGGCACCTACTTGCCACGACCACCCGCCACCACCACCTGCTCACTACCACCCACCACCGGCCACCGTCACCCACCCACCCACCACCACCACCCCCCATTCGCTACCATTTTCCACTACTGTCTTCCGCTATCACCACTCGCCATCATTTTTTACCACCGTCTTCATCACTTGCCACTTCTCATTCTTTTTTTAAACATTTTATCTAAACTAAACGCGTTTGTAGTTTTTTGAAAAACAAATTCACATGAGAGATAAATTAAGGAGGGTATGAAAGTAATTTACCCAATCGTTATAATTTATCTCATTTTTCTTTTGTAGTCGTAAAAAATAAAAATAAAAACAATTAAAATATGAATCCTCACTTTCACAAGCGACTCTGTTACACACAGATATAGAGAGAGAAACAAAGAGACGAGAGTGAGAGAGAGAGAGAGAGAGAGAGAGAGAGACAACCTGTTCAGATCTGCTGGTTTTTATCCTTAGCTCATTGTTAAATTTATTCACAGGCGTTCAATGCGAACCCTTCGAAGGACTCAATCTTTCACCGAGTTGGGCTCTCACTGATCGTCCGTGTCAACCCAATTCCAAGTTCAATCTCTCTCTCTCTCTCTCTCTACCTGTTCAAGGCCGTATCAGTTAAAACTTGAACTGGGTTCATTTACATTTTGAAAAAAATGATGATCTGTGGCATGAAAATGGTGATTTAGGCGTCGCCGGAGCTCCGAAGTTACAGAGGTTTTCCGGCGGAACTCCGGTGAACCCTAATTTCGAGGAAGACGATGTGAAATTGAGGCTTAAAGGAGAAGATGTTCAAGTCGGCGCTATGGAGGAGCGAGAAGAACAAGATCAAATTAGTTTTCAAATTACAGTTCCATGCGACTCGGGTAATTCCATTTTATGTTTCTTAAATCCAATAAAAATATTTTTGTTTTGTATATGTGTACATTGAATCGAAGAGGTGTAGTCAGAGTTTGAATTCTTTGAAATTGGTGGGTTTGTAGAAGACATTTTTTAAGGCAAAGTGATTGGAAAATTGGTAATGTACCACTGTTTGGGAAACATATAATGTAAGAAAATAAAGTATAATTTTTGTTATGTGTATATGTTTACTTAAACCAAAAAACAAAAAGTGATTAGGATTAGTGAAGGTGAAATGTCTCTGTTTCTTTGGGTTTTATTACTGAAATTGGAGATGAATCGTGCCTATTATTTTCATGCATTTTCTTGGTAAGCAAACAATGAATTTGGGGATCATGGTTTTTGTTTGGGTTCGGTTAAGATGCCACTGGTGGGATGAATGGATATTGTTTTAATTCTGTTTTGATGTATTTTCTTGGTAACCAAACAGTGAATTTGGGGATGATGGTTTTGTTTGGGTTCAGGTGACACTGGTGGGAGGGGATTCATTGACAATATCGGTGGTTCCTGCGGATGTTGGAAAGGCGACAGCGAGATTAGAGAAAGCACGAATTCAAGATGGAAACTGTTACTGGGAGAATCCTGTCTATGAAACTGTGAAGTTCTTTCGGGACCCAAAAAGGGGGAAGTTTCATGAGAAAATCTACAACTTTGTTGTATCAAATGTAAGAAATGTTTTGAATCTACAGCTTACTATTATCTGTGTTCTTGTTACGCAGTGATTTATTTTTGTAATGCTTTCTTGGGTTCTTGTAGGGATCATCAAAATCTGGTTTTGTTGGAGAAGTTTCCATTGATTTTGCGAGCTATGCCGAGTCCATTAAACTTTCCTCTGTTTCTCTTCCCCTTAAGAATGCAAAATCTGATGCTGTTTTGCATGTTAGCTCTCTTTCTCCCTCTCTCAAACACGCACACGCTCATTTATGTTTGTCATAAATAACACAATTCATTCAAATTCAAATTCAAATGTTCAGAATGTGATGTTTATTGAAGTGCATTAATATAGACTAGTGGCTCTAGAGCTTCCTCATATTTTTTTTTTTTTTTTGAAATAGGTTTCGATTCAAAGGATGCAGGAAAATATTGATCAAAGGTGAGTATAAATCAAAACATCATTTATTGTTCACTATTTTTCAAGGTTCCAATTTTCTGATATGTAGATTTTTATGTGTATTTGTACTTAGTTTCAGAGAGACTGAGGCAGTTGAGGACACAAGACATAATTCCAAGGATAGAAGCTTGAGGATGCAATTAAGCATTAGTGATGCTGATGGAAGCATCAAAAGCAATTTTACCGAAGTAAGGTCCCATTTTCCATCTAGCCAAAAACCAGACTTTTTTTCTTCTTCTTCTTCTTGAGAGAGGGTCTTGGTGTTAAAGAAGAAATTTTTCATAAATATATTAGTTTACTTTTATTACCAGAGCAATCTGTAAGAACATGTTGTTTGTTTTTTTTGTTCGTGGTTCACAGGATGGGCCTTTCAATAAGAGAATTTCACATATTGCTGAGTTCAATGGGAACCACCGGGCATCAAGTGGATCTGATCTTACAATGTCAAGTTCCGAGAGCAGCTCTGAGCTTGACACCCCTCGGGGATTCGGACTTGGGAATAATAACGTCCATCATGAGTCGGTGCTTCAGAAAACAACCTCTGATTTATCTACAACAATTCATGAACAGCACCAGGGTTCACAATGGGAATGGTTAGAAGAGAAGTCCGAAGAGGCTTCAGATGTCGTGATTGAAAAGCTCAAAACGGAACTCATTATGTTGTCTAGGCAAGCAGAAGTGTCAGAGTTGGAACTACAGACTCTGAGAAAGCAAACTGTGAAGGAAAGCAAAAGAGGGCACGATCTCTTCAAAGAAGTCCTTAGTGTGAAAGAGGAGAGAGATTTTCTCAAGGAAGAATGTGAAAGATTCAAGGCTTTTCAGAAACGTATGAACGAGGCAAAAGTTAAAAACAAGTTGCCTTATGAGGGAGGAGATCCCCGTGCTCTTCTCGAAGAACTAAGACAAGAACTAAATTACGAGAAAGACCTTAATGCCAATCTTCGGATACAACTTGAGAAGACACAAGAATCGAACTCTGAGTTGATTCTCGCCGTGCGTGACCTAGATGAAATGTTAGAGCAGAAGAATAGAGAAACGCTTAACATTTACAACAGATCTGCAACTGGTGAGAACGCTGAGGAGTTGCCAGAATTATTGGAAATGGAAGATGATGAAGAGCAAAAAGCCCTCGAAGAGCTTGTTAAGGAGCATAGTGACCCCAAGGAGGCACGTGTGCTGGAGCAAAAGATCACGGACCTTTATAGTGAATTAGAGATGTATAGGAGAGATAAGGATGAGCTAGAGGTGCAGGTGGAGCAGCTTGCACTTGATTACGAGATCTTAAAGCAGGAAAACCATGATCTTTCATATAAACTCGAGCAAAGTCAACTGCAAGAACAGCTGAAGATGCAGTACGAGTGTTCGTCTTCTTATGCTACCATAAATGAACTCGAAAACCAGATTGAGAACTTGGAAAGTGAACTCCAGCAGCAGTCAAGCAAATTCTCAGACTCTTTAGCCACCGTTACTAAACTCGAAATACATGTCAAGAGTTTGGAGGAGGAAATAGAGAAGCAGGCACGAGGGTTTGAAGCAGATCTGGAGATTCTAACCTGTGCGAAAGTCGAGCAGGAGCAGAGAGCCATACGATCGGAGGAAGCCTTGAGAAAGATGCATTGGCAAAATAAGAATACAGCAGAGAGGCTTCAGGAGGAACTTAAAAGGCTTTCGGTGCAAATGATGTCTACGTTTGAAGCAAACGAGAAGTTGGCTACAAAAGCAATGGCGGAAGCGAGTGAACTGCAGCTGCAGAAAAGTCATCTAGAAGAATTGGTTCGAAAAGCAAAGGAAGAGCTCGAGTCAGTCCGGGACCAATATGAAGCAACATTGCACAAACTTTCAAGCCAATTGAGCTTAAAGGTCAATCAAATCGAACAGATGGAGTCAAAAATTGAAGATGAGTCCAAACAGATAAAACGTGGGGAAGAAAGTCATAGGATTCTCTCCCAGGAGACAATAATTCTCAGAGCTGAGATTCAAAGGCTCAAAACAGAGAATGATAACATTTCTGTTGATGTGGAAGAAAGAGAAATTTTGAAAGGTGAACTGGAAAAAATGAATACATTGATGAAGAAAACTGAAATGCTGCTACAAACAGGAAACGAGGAAAGGAATGACATGGAAAGTACGATTTCTTTGTTGAGGAATGAAGCAGAGAAGTCAATTGAGGAACTAAACATTCTGAGGAACTTAAAGTGTGAAAAGGAATCGATAATTGGAAATATGCAGTTGGAGTTGGAGACTCTCAAATCTCAGTATAATGAATTGAAACGTTCTCTGTTTGAGGATGAATCCGAGAAAGAGAAACTGACGAAACGGGTGATTCAGTTAAAAGGTGACCTAAAGAAGAAGGATGATGCAATCAGCGGTTTAGAGAAGAAGCTCAAGGATTCCAACAATCGGTCAACTGCCTTGGATGGAACAAAACCTTCTTTGCGGAACAATAGATCTGCTTCTGTTCCTCGTGGTCCTAAAGAGACTGCAAATCTGAAGGACAAAATAAAACAGCTCGAGGTAAAATTGCAACTTAATGTAGTATATTAACAAAGGTGGACAATCTTTTTGTCACTAGCTCCATCATTTTTAAATTCATTCAAAATATGATTGTATATGTTTAGCCCTCGTGAAATTATTTGCTTGATATATTAATCACGACAACATCTGCAGAGAACATAATGCTACGTTATGCACTGTAATGACAATGAGAGATTTTCTTTCATAACCAGGGTCAGATAAAGCTGAAGGAAGCTGCACTCGAAACCTCGGCAAATTCATTTTTAGAGAAGGAGAAAGATCTTCAGGATAAAATTGAAGAGTTAGAAAGAAGATTGGAAGAACTAAGTCAAAATAGTGCTAGTTTTTATGAATATCAATTCCAAAAGGTTAGTATCTTTGCAGTTCATATGATGAAATCATGCATATGTTTCTACAATGCCTTTCATTAACTGTTTTATGCAAATCATTTGTGGCATTTGTTAAAAACTCTTGATCTCATTATTAGCATAAAGACAACATTTTTACTTTTCTATGTTAATTTTCTCTTGATTTTGCTGTTTGGTGAAGCACACTGACTTCCTCATCAAAATAAAATATATAAAGGTAGTCAAGTTGGACTCTTTTCAGAGTTGAATAATAAACCTCTTTGATTTTGATTTATTTATTTATTTATTTTTGTTTTGGGTGAAATGTTTTTTAAAGTAATTTCTTAAAACAACCCCACTTTTTAGGAAACACTAAAAAGTTGTTTTCGCACAAAAACAAAATGATGATGTTTTCAAACTTTCTAGTGTTTTATATCTGAAAATACGAAGAAAAAAACAAAACAAAAATACAATCAAACATCAAGAATATTTTCTTCTCACTACCATGCAGTTTTTTGTTGAGCAATACTGAGGGCAATGTCTCATCTTGGATGCAGGTAGCTGAAGTTTCTGAGGCCATTCCTTCAAATGGTTGTATACATGAAGAAGTGAAAACTATGGATGAAAATTTGAGAAGGTACAACTCATTGGGATATGACTTCATTTTCTTTGAGCTGGAATTGATCTAACTTTGCTCTTAATCCCAATCAATTTTTAGATTTTCTGATCTGTTTTCTTTATTTTTGCAGAGATCAAGAGAACCTCAAGGAATTATTAAATGAAATGGCATTACTGAAGGAGAGGAACAAATCAATGGAAGGTGAACTAAAAGAAATGCAAGAGAGATATTCAGAGATAAGTCTCAAGTTTGCAGAGGTAGAAGGTGAGAGACAACAGCTTGTAATGACAGTACGGAACCTTAAGAATGCAAAAAAGAGCTAAAAAAAAATTTCCCATGAAACTGGAAATTGGAAACAGTTCATAGATAAAGCATCCCCGCCTAATTATACGAATATTTGTAATACATTTCTTTTTCTTTCAGATACTTATTGTGTTCCTCATTGGATAAAGTATAAAATTACAAATAGTTTCCCCATATATAGGTAGGTGTGCCTTGGCCAAAAAAGGAAAAAAAAAAAAAACTTGCCTCGGTGTCTAATCCTTGTTCTTTTTGTAATCTTATTATAGCTTGTACGGATAATTATGTCAGTTCTATCATTTATGTATTCTTTCAATTTATGTGTCGAAAGTTATACAAATTGGCTTCTTTTTATCCGTTCAATTAACAATTATCCATTCTTGAATCGTAATTTGGTATTGTGGGTGTTCTTAAATAGTTGTCGAATATTCTAGTTTTGATGCTCGAAAACAATCTATTATTACCTTTGGGATATGCCCAGTAGAGTTCAACAAGATAGAGAGCTCTTTCAAGTTAAATCAACTCAACAAAGCTCTTTCTTACTATTTTCAATTTTAGTTAAATGAACCTATTTCACAATCTGCTCTGTCCACAGCCGTAGGTACATACTTTTGGATTAAATTATACACTCTATAACAGTTTTACCTTTTGAGATTTGCTCCAATTTCTCAAAAACTTTGCTTGTAGATGAAGAAAAACTTTGGTGCTTTTGTGTGTTCCAAGTACTTGGTTTGAAGAACATGAACATTTTATAAACACTTGAGTCAAAGGTCATCGCCATAATAAATAAATAAATAAATAAAAAGACGACTTAGTGCACGAGAGACTCTCGTTAAAATGTATGGAGTCTTATCCTCATTTTTGAAGAGGTTATTCGTATGATTCAAATCCACCACAATAAGATACTAATGACTAGTCTTACTGTTGAGCCAAGTTGTGGTTTAAATGTCATTCTCATCTAATCATGAAGTTGGAATATATGGTAGTTCATGGTATTATTATATAGGAAATGCTATTATGTATTAAACTGATCATATATGACCAACCAAATTTAAGTCATGTGTTTGGATATGAACATAATTTATTCAGATCTGAGTACATTCAAAGTATCCTATCTAAGTACCTATATAATATTTGGATCTAGAAAAAATTAGAGAAGATGATAGGATTTTGGGGCCTCTTTTCTTCCTTTTTTTTTTTTTTTTTTTTGGTGGTAAATAGGGTGCATGAAATTAAATATAGAAAAAGGGTTTTGCATTATTATGAAGTATTATAATGTTTGAAACTTCTTACTCCAAGAAAAAGAAAGATTAAGTCTCTATTGGTTCAACTATTTGATTTTCTTTGATTTTATTACTTAACTAGAGGAAAACAAGGTAGCTGAATGGGGGATACCAAGGGGCTCTTGTTGCTAGGTCTTGAACTGTGTTTGGTAACAGGTTACTGTGAAATCCAAATCTAGAGAAGAAATCAATTTCATTATTGCTCTGTTTGGTTGCCAAGAATAGGTGGGAAAATAACCTATTTAAGTTTGGAGGGCATTAATAGAATGCCTATCAGTTTTTTTTTTTTTATTTTCTGGGAAATACTTGTTATTTCAGGTAAAAAGCAATGCTGAAAACAATCAAAGCCCTCCAAAAATTAAAAGATATTAAAGCATTTGTGGTAATAAAAAAAAAAATGATACTCTAACAATAACAATCATATAATTGAAAATCTTTCATGATGCTTCGCATTTTTGTGAGGTGTTTTATATCTTTAGTATACACTCAAATATACTGTAATTGCAAGCACTCAGCTTCTCTCCCATGCCGTGACTATAGTCTAAGTTAGAGAGGAGCCAGACCCTTTTGCCAAACACTCGACTTCTCTCTAGTCGACTGGAATTCAATTGTGAGAGGAGTAGGGCCATTTACCAAAACCCGAAAGCACATAACATCAAAACTGTTAGAGGTGCACCCATGTCTTTTTCTATTTTGGAATCTAATTGTTAGCATCTATCAGGACATCATTTTTTTTTTGTTTGGGAAGTGCCTTTTATTTTTGTTTCTGTTTCTATTCCAACTCAGCATGATAGCTAATAAATTCATTGAATAATTCTTTTGAACTTAATTTTATATATGTTACAAATTAAAAATACTTTAGTGTTTATCTTCCAGTATTGCCAGTCAACTCTGGCTCCGCAAGACTAATACTAAAATGTTGTTTTGGCAAATCTGTATATGCAAAGCTGCTAAAATTCTCTAGATTACAAGGTATTTGATATTGGTTGGCAATCGAGTATTTGATACGGCTTATGATTATAACTTATTAGGCAAAAATAATTTAAATAAGATACATATATATATATATATATATATTAATTATTGAGAAATTAAGGGAGGAATGCTTTTATCTTCTTTGTGATTATCAACTTTAAACCTTAGTATGTTATTTAGATGAACTCCAAAGTCAGTGAATTTAAGGTTTTGTGCAATGGAGAAATCTCAGTTGTTTGTCAAAGAACGGAAGAATTTACAATTGAAGTATATCCTCTTAGATTAAAATCTCTCCACTTATGAAGCTTGACCTCTGATGATGTAGGGAAGTGTGTAAAATGTGCAACAATTGAACATGGATCTTTCAGAACGAATCTGGCAACGTTGGATCAAACCCATATTTACCATTTTGCTATTCTCGTATCCAAAATCTTCTAAATTTGACAACGTTGGGTGTAGAGCCCTCCATATTTATATATATGCTTACATTTTATGATTAATTAGTCCACACACTGCTACTAGGGCTATGACGAGTAAATGATCAACATGAGGCTCCACCACCAAGCTCAACACATCATTCCCCAACATGACTCCAGAAGAAGATTGCTTTTGCTTTACCTGTAAAATTATATATACGTTTATTAATATCAAAATCAATAAATTTAAACAAAACTAAGACCTCCATCAAAAAAAAGAAAAAGAAAAAGAAAGAGAGATAAAAATTGACTAGCCAGAGGCTTAATAACCTCTGCGAGAAGTCGTTGCTTGCTATCTATTATTTTGAATGCAGATTTACTATTCACTCCTTCAATGGTGTAGAGACTTGCTTGAGCTTTGTTACATCCCATGGTGACTTCACATACTGAATCTCCTCCCTTTAGAAGCTTTCTGTTCTTTCTGACTCGAAACCATGGCTTCTCATTCTTCTTCATTTTCTGACCGTCACTTTTGTATCCATCCCAACGCCCAAAAATCTGTAATTTCTGCGTGAATTGATAAAAGCATGAAAACCCGTCTCAGATTTTTGTCACAATTTTATCATTACAATCATATATATGTAAATAAATTCAACTCTTGTTTGTACCTTTTGAAATATAGCACAGAGAACCTTGCCTCGAAGATCCATGATATAGACTTCATCGCTGCACCTGCTGTCATAATTATCTACACGATAAATGATTTGACCGTTTGAATCAAACACTGTGCAACCATTTCCATTTAGCACGAGTGATTTCATCCATATTGTAAATGTTTCTCTTTCTGATGATGACGACGAAGAAGAAGTGGGTGAGTAGGGATAGACCTTAGCCATTTGAAAGAAAGTTGAGCTTGCCGTGAAAGACTACTTAGTTTCATTTATATGCTTCAAAAATATTAGGTTGAGAAATTTAACACATGAAAACTATTTAATTAGTCATGGAGATAATTAAAATATATATAATGGAAGTAGAGGGATTGATCATATCATATGTGATCAACCACGTTCAAAACACCAGTATATATTAAGAGAATGTTTATGTACTTGCAAATACGAGTATTAAACAAGTATAGTGGGAAGATGAAGAGAACTTTCAATTTCTAGGGAGAGGGACTAATTGCAATATTTTTCTCGATAATTTTATTGCTACACCAAATAAAATATATTGTGATATAAATTTGAAAAACCATATTATTTAAGAGATATATGACTTGAAGTTGTTATTAATTTGTATTATTGATGTTGGTTACCAAGTAATATATAACAAGGATTGATGATGGGGTTTCCTTGGTTGACTATTGGATGTTCATATCATAGTTGGTATGCTTGCGAAGACAGAAAATATATTTAAGTACTGATGATCTGTTTGGTGGCTAAGAAAATATTATGTAATTAAAGGAATCTAAATGTTGAATATGATATATTTTCACTTGTTACTAAAACTTATTCTAAAACAACAATTTGGTTTTCTTTGTGAACCTAAAAAAAATATATATATATATATCTATATATATAGGCTGATTCCTTATATGTATCAGTTCCTAGTCTATGCACAACTGATACCACTGGTTCATAGTCGATATGATTGGTTCAACTGATATCGGTATATAGTTGGTATGCTTGCATTGTATGTGGTGGAAATTAAACCTCTCTTTTTATTTTGAATCATAAAGTTAAGAGATATATTATTGAGAGAAAAAAAATAAATCCATCAATGAAAATAGTATTTATGTATGGTCAGTGATGATGATGTTGGAGTGCTAACTACTGTGGCATCTTCCAAGAATCCAAAATATTGCATTTGTATTATACGTTAGTTAGAATATAGAAATGCAGCTTCTCCTCAACTTTAACGATTAATCTGTTTTTTGAAAAAAAAAAAAAAAACTATTTTTGTGTTTTTTTCTTGATGATTGAAAATGTACAGGGAGGTTACTGTTAACTCTTGACAGTGGTTACTGCTTATCCTTATCCAATTTAATCTTTCATAGTCAACTTAACATATAGTTTCCTAAAAACTTTGTTTAATAATTTGTTGGAGCTGTTATGCAAGAATTGAAATGTGTCAATTCGACTCCTGGGGGGCACGAAAATTCTGGGATTTCCAGGGGCTCTCTACGGAGATCTCGTACTATACTCTGATTGAAACCTGTCCATGGCTGGAGCGGTTGATGAGCTCCACTGGTACCTCGGTGGTAGGTCCCTTACTGTGGGTTGGGTTAAATCAGACTGGCAACCGGCTATCTCGGGGCCTGAGCCTACGGAGGTCTTGATTAGGGCTGTTCAAAAATCCGTTCAAACCGGTAATCCGGACCGAACCAGACCGAATTGTATGATTTGGTTCGGTTCTATTAAGAATTGGTTTGGTATCGGATTAAGAAATATGAGAACCGCAAAAACGGTTTGGTTAATGGATTTTATGAAAAAACCGCGGTTCGAACCGAACCGAACCGAATTTTAAAAGATATATATATATAATATCAAGTTTTATTTTTATTAATTGGTTTTTTATAATTTTAATGATATTAGGATGGTATAGATATGTAATATTAAGTAATGCTTTAATATTATTAGTTTTTATCATGAGTTAAATGTAATTAGTTTGAGTAATTATTTTGCTAATATTAACAATTTATTCTTGTAAATAAAAATTTTTAGAACCGTCAACCAAACCGAAACCGAACCGTTTTTTCAGTTTGGTTCTGGTTCGGTTTTACAAATGTAACGGTCTGGTCTGGTTCTCAAAATCACAGAACCGTTAGGATCGGTTCGGTTCTTGAATTTTCTCAAAACTGAACCAATCCGAACCGTGTACACCCCTAGTCTTGATGCCCTCTTAGAACCTCCTTTTTCTGTGTTCCAAAAAAAAAAGAAAAAAAGTTCAACAATGTGATTACTAGTTAAAAAAAAAAAAAAAGTGATTACGTCCGGGGAGAAGGGGATCAAATTTACTATGCACAGTAAAAATACAAAGCTCAAAACCTCTCAATTCAGGGGGTATTTGGGAACATGAATTAAAAGCCAAAAGTTAGTTTTTAATCCATTTTGAGTCATATCACTTTTCACATAAAATAGTAAAAAAAGTTTAAAAAATCAATAAGTCAACTTTTAATCATCTTTCCAAAACACGGTAGGCGTTTGACATACACTAAAAAGTACACTTTTTTTGTATAGACACATTTATTTGGATTACATCAATCAACATTTCATTTCTATTTCTCTACCTACTTTCTCTACTTTTCTACACATTTTTTTTTATATAAAAAGTCAAAAGTACATTTATTTAGAACATCTCAAACCACTTCATGGCCTCGTGTTGGGATTGTTTGACATCTCACAAATACCAATAGAAACACAAACACACATTAAAGAGAAACAAAAACCCGCTTATGTTTACGAGTGAAAAATAAATTCACAATGCCTACGTTTGTGATGTGGGTTGATTTTTTAGCTTTTCGGCTATTTTAGCCTAGGGCTAAAAAGTCTCGTTTAATATAGGCTTTTTGACTATTTGAACTTTTGTGAGAGAAAAAATAAAATAATTATAATTTGAATGTGATATTTTATTTTATTGTGCTAAAAAACCTATTTTATCTTTTTATGGTTAAAATAGCCCTAACCCAACCCAAATTTTCTTGCCAAACAAACTGTATATAACCATATAAAGTACAACTATGATATCAAAAATGCCCAAAAATCCAACACCAATACCCAAGCTCTACTAAGGGTAACTAAGCCTTGAAATATACTCGCTTCTCCACTCACAGATAATGCCTTCACTATTTTTTCATCTCCCTAAATTTCTACAAACCCTCTCAATCGCACAATCTTAGAATTTTTACAAATTTATCACATATTCAATCATATAGGACCTCACTACATTGTCATATCATTATGAATGAATTCAAAATTTTAAATTAAAAGCCACCAGCGTTTGTTATAAAATTAGACACAAACAAAAAAGAATTTATTACTGGTCTTCAACATGAATTTCTTGGAAACATCATCATCCATTTGAAATTTTTAATCATATATAACCAAGTAACACAACAATTACAAAATTTTCGGAGTCCCAAGAGCTTTTTCAACTCAAGAGACCATGGTGTCCCTACCCTAAACAAAAAGAATGATAATATGAAAAATTGCTGTTTCTTGGTTCTCTCTTTCCTATACAAATATAACCTCCCTATTGCTCAAATAGACAAAATAGTACAATTTTTGTTTTGCTTTTGCAGCTCACATCTTCTGATGATCTCTTGTGATTGAATTCATCATTCAAATCTTATGTTTGATCAATCCATAAACAGTCACAAGAGCCATAACAAGGGAATGATCTGTTTGGGGTTCCACAACTAAGGTTAACACATCATCTCCCAACTCAACTCCTGAAGATAATTGCTTTTGTCTCACCTGCACATCCCCAATTCGCGACAATTATTATTATCGTTAATTTGATAAATAGTAATAAAAATAAAAATAAAAATAAAAATAAAAAATCGATTTTAATGGAATACCCTAAAAACCCATTCATTTTTTTGGATTCCTGATATTTCAATTACGTCAAAAACTTAATTAATTTGTGTTTAAATGGTTCCAGCATCGTTTTCATCCAAATTTGGACCAAAATAACCCTGCTTCCATTAATATAACCCTGTTTACACACTGTGTTTGTTTGACTCAGAGAAGGCTGACAAGTTGAAACAATCCCTTCCTCCAGGTTAGTTTTTAATTATATTTAAATTAATTGTATTTCTCTCTGTAATTATGTGATATGATATACTGTCTTTTTGATGTCCATATTGTTTGTTCATGGCATGTTGCACATTCATTGAGATACATTTATGTTTTTTGCTTCTCAACTGAAGTAAAAACATTCAGGGAAAGTGGCCCTGAATATATTATCTCTTTTTTGTCTCCTTAATTAATTTAGCCTCCTTATTTATTTGGTCATAATTTTGCAGGTTTGAGTGTGCAAGACCTGTGAAGCAAGCTGAGACTGAGTTCAGAGAGTACCAATTTAAGGACCTTTTTTCTAGTGTTGCTTGCAATATTGGGAAAAAAAAATGTTTGTGATGGTTTTGTATTTTCATGTTGACCTGGTTCTTCCATGTTGCTGCAAATTTGTTTTTTTTTTTTTTGGATTGCTTAGGGGTTGATGTCTTATTTTATGTGTTAAAGACTCATGGTTGCTTAGATGTCTTAGTTGACAATATGCATGTATATGACACTGATGTGAAATTTTCACTTGAAATGATGATTCTGGTGAGATTATATTATGTATGTATATGGTATGTATTGAGGATTGGTTTTAAATCTAGTAGTTTGGTTGCATAGAGCAAACATAAAACATGAGATCCCCAAATTGTGAATTCAGTTTCCACCACCAGTAGGGAACCCACCAACCCCCCCCCAAAAAAAAAAAAAAAAAAAAAGTGGCGTTTTTTGAAAAAACGCCACAAAATGACGTCATTATGACGTCACACATTTAATTCGTGTTGGGATTAAAAAAAATAAAAAATAGTGGCGTTTTTCGAAAAAACGTCACTAAATGACGTCATTCTAGCATCACACGGGGACGGAAGGACGTTAATTGGGGAACGGTCGTCAAAGATTTTGCAGCGTTTTAAGAAACGCCGTATAATGTTTTTAGCGACGTTTTTCAAACGTTGTGTAGCTATTGCGGCGGCCCTATCAGCGGCGAAAATTTTACACGTCACTATAAGATATTACGGCGTTTTTCAGGGTTTTCGCGGCGTTTTTAAAACGCCGCTAAAAAACGAATTTCCTGTAGTGTAAACAAATTGACATAATAGAAATATCGGGATCAAAATGACATAGACTACATACTTAAAAGACTACCAATGTATTTAAATTTTTTTTATGATGAAAAATCTCCCCAAGGCAAGACGACTCTTACAAAATAAACCTCAAATATCTGCGATCACTCGCAAATCACAGTTATTGCCCTAAACCCATACTTGGACTAACCTCTGCAACTACTTTGCCATCGCCGTCTGTAATCTTGAATGCATATTTCCCAGCCAATCCTACCATCTTGTAGCAATTTGCTTGAGCTTTATCGCACCCCAAACTAACATGACAATCCATGTCTCTCCTCAAAATGTTGTTACTGTTTCTTCTCACTTGAAACCATGGTCTCTCCTTTTTCCCTTCACTGCCACTCCATTTATAACCATCCCAATGTCCCAACAACCCTATTTTCTGCAAAACCAACACAAAAACAAAGAAAAATTTTCAATCACACCCATTTTCAAAAAACCAAAAAAAGAAAAAAAAAATGGTGCCACATTGCTTGCTATATATATACCTTTTTTCGTATAGAGAAGAGAACTTTGCCGCGGAGATCCATGAGATTGACTTCACTGCTGCTCTTTTTTTCATAGTTGTCGATACGATAAACAATTTCACCATTCGAATCGAAGACCGTGCAGCCATTGCCATGGAACACAAGTGATTTCATCCATACGGTGAATGTTTCTCTTCTTGAAGTCATGTAGTTAGGAGAACATGTAGCTCTCTGAGGATGAATCTTGGCCATTGAAAGCATGAGAGAGGACAAGAGAGTTGGGCTTTTAGGTGGAGACCTTTTAAAGATGTTATATATACCGAAATTATGGGAAAAGTTGAAAATTTTGTCATGAAAATGATTATGAAAAATTTATGATCTTTGAATTATTTTGATTAGTGTGTGGTGCGTTATTCTAAGTGTAATCCAAGGGTCAAGAAGCTTTCATAATTATTTTCATGAAAAAATTTTCATGATACCTAACATTGCTGCGAAATTATACATCCTCTAATTTGGGAGTTCTAAAAAAAACACTAATGAAGTGAAAAATCAAAAAAAAGAATTGAAAAAAAAAATAAGATCAAAACATTACATCACATGGGACCCACACACCAATTAAACTATTAGAGCTCTTAATTTAGAACTCCTAATCTTTTTTCATATATATATACTAGCATATTACCCGTGCTATACACGGATTATGTTTACAATTATCTATATATGTGAATTGCGATTTTTAAATGTCTTCTTTTTTTTTCTTTTTTTTATATTATATTAAAGTTTAATATTTTGATAATAATCATATGTGTTAGATTTTTTAAGAAATTAAATGTCTTTTTTTTTATTATATTATATTAAAGTTTAATATTTTGATAATAACCATATGTGTTGGACTTTTCAAGAAATTTTTTTTATACTTGTTCTTAATGCATTAAAGTATTATTATGAGGGATAATAATCATATATCTTGAGACTTTTCAAGGAATTCATATGTATTGGATTTCAAAGAATTTTTTTATGCTTGTTCTTAATGCATTAAAGTGTTATTATGAGGGTAACACTTTGAGGTTGGGAGAAGTGAATAAATGCTAAGTTTTTTTTTTTTAAAATAAAAAAATCAAAAAATTTAGATTGGGAGATTGGAACTCCCACAAGGCTTAGGGTTAAAAACTTCTTTTTACTTAATATATAGTACATATATATATATGTGTGTGTGTATGTGTGTGTGTGTTTTTGTTTTTTTAATTTATTAATACGAAGATTGGTGTGAGATTTAAATCTTTTAATATTGAAATGTGATACATGAGCACTTTATAAAAAGAAATTCAAAGTGTATACAAAGAATTGAATATAAATTAATTAGTATAGTTTGAATTGTATTAATTTGTACATCTCAAAAAATAGTAAACGATCTCAATAAATTACGAAATTTTGACAAAAGCATGTATACGTAATTCTAGATAACTTTTATATTTTAGCTTTTTACAAAAAAAATCAATTAAAACTTGTAATCGGATGATCTTAGTTATAATAATTTTTATTCATTTTTACAATACAGATTTTAGACGTTGTTTAACTAATGAAACGAACTCATTTTCATTGATTTCGCATAAACTGAAATAAAATTTTATTCCACCTTAGAAAGAACTCGAGGCACCCAAATACTCCTCCACGAAAACACATCTCCCACCTTCCCTACCAGGCTCTGATAAAAAAACCGAACAGAGAACTGACCTCTATCACCCACCACACTACAAACCAACATATCTTCCCCCTTCCCCGATCTGCCCAACCCATATAGAAAGCGGAACAGCTCAAAGATTGGGTTCAGTTGTATTTGTATCCCCTATTCTTTGTTTCCAATTTGTACTGGCAGTCAGGTGATCACAACAAATTAATCCTATGGGTATATCAAGGGGCAGTTTTGTCCTGTCGTATTATTTGCCACCATGTCAAGATAGAGACTTTTGAAATACTCGCATCCTTTTATCTCACAAAGATAAGAATATGAATACATCTTGTGGGTGTATTCAAAAATTTAGGAAGTGTATTTAGAAGTTCTTGTCAAGATGATGGGGTTGATTAATGCAAAACTGATAACTACATAAGCTAAAGAGAAAAGATAGGGATCATGAAAAAAAAAAAAATGAAAATGGATGAGAATGAAATAAGATGACCTTGGTTTAGATTGATTGTGATTCTGTTATTGTAAGTGTTTAAAAATTCACTTCTTACAAATTTTCATTTTCATTTTTTTTTTTTTTTACTAAACTAAATATAGAACTAGACACAAACAAACATATGAAAAGTTAAGATTTTTGAAAGATTTATTGATGAAACTCGCTTAGAAAAATCTTTTTTATGAATTTATTTATATTGTACAATTCTGTATTTAATTTATGTGTTTCTAAACTTATTAGTAAGTACAAAATATTTTTATTACATCAAATATCAAGACAATAAATTGCGATTAGGGTCAATGTTGTTAGAATTGAGTAGAAAAACTCAAGTTCAATTTAAAAATAAATCATCATCACCCTTTCTTGGCAGAAATGAAGGACACTTTTCAAACAAATTTCATAGTTTAGGCCCTCATTGAACAACTTTATTATTTTTGGAAAACTATTTTTCTAATAATTTTTGTTTTATTTTTTCATAATTTAATCATTCATTGGAACAAAATATGAACTTATTTGGTCAGAGGTGACTTGGCCACATTTAAGGCATGTAATATGTATATATTTGTATATATGTATAGTTTATTAATACAAGTTTTTTGAATACCCCTATGCATGCATGTATTATTATGTTTGTATGTGTACATGTATTGTTTTTTTGGGCTTGTTTGTTTGAATACCATACACTTTTTTGCTTTGGTGAGCAAACCTTTTTGCCCTTTAACTTTTGACCACTCTTTTTTTTTTAAATTTATATTTAATTTAATATATACCTTTTTGCTTTATTAGTTCAGATAGCAGATTAAAATAAAGGACAAACCAAAGTTCAAAAACCCATTTGGATTCTACCTCCATTTTTTGTGTTTATTGATGTCATAGGAAGAGTAACATATTGTTTGCATTCATTTTTTAAAAAGTGCTTGTCCACGAGGCAGAGGCAAGCATCATGTGACACGTGGCAGAAAATGGAGCAAAGCAGTTAGTAAATTTTAGGAAAAATTACAGTGACTTTCTTTGATATTTAGAAAAAAATATAATAAGTTTTGTAATTTTAATATAATTACATTGAACTCCCTTAATATTTATTTAGCATCCATTTTATCAATAATTTGTTAAGTATATGGATGATTTTTTAAATATTATCATATCTTTTATATAAAAATGCATATTTTACGTTATCTATTTTTATATTTTCGCACCATCTATATTAGTTTCGATTCATTTAACTTTATTAAAAGGAATATCAATGTAATTATATCAAAATTATGAAATTTACTATATTTTTATTTAAAAATGTATCCTAAATATTACTAACATATATATATGCATCATATAGTTATCTATTGCTTGCTATTGTAACCTTATCACTTCAATGAATTTTATTAATATTTAACTGATTATTTATTCTTTTCTGATGGTGGCCACACTAATTTCAGTATTATAGGCTCATCCAGAAGAAAAAAATGTTGGCTGTAGTGATGCATATAAGTGGTTTGACGGTATTAGAATATTTATACTTATAAAAAAAAAATGAAAAAAACAATAAATATATAAGCTCGATTCAATGTTGTCAATTTTCTTTCGCAACATTCATGTTCAATTGAAACTTGAAAACAGACCAATAATCAGCATTAATTCCACATGCCTATTCGAAAAGCATGTTTTTCAAAATGATTCGACATCTTTAGAAAACAAACATGGTGAAATCATATGCGTTACAATAATTATTGTATCATTCTATCTTTTTTATGAATAATCTAAACACAGAGATGTAAGAAAAATATTTTTAAAAAAATCAATTTAATATAAATAAATAATAAAATAGAACATAAGAAATTTTTTACAAAAATTCTGTAAATTTAATATAGATTGTGACTAAGGCTAGTGTTTGAATACTGTATCTTTAAGATAGAGTTTCGCTCTCGTCTCTAATATTTGTGATTAATAGACATCTTACCTCCAGAATACAATGATCACCCTCATGCAGAAATTGCACAACTTTTTGTATGTACATTGAACCAATTTGTGTAATGCACTCTCGATTATATACTCGATTAAACATAATGTATGAATCTTAAAATAAACCTTAACTTATGTATCAATGCCATGAGATGGAATGCTATTTATTGAAGTACTCATGACCTTTAGAATGGTCATATTTCTTGGGTTCACACCCTTTCATACGAATAGACACCATGAAGGGTTCTATCATTTCATTCAAATTGAGTCAATTTCTATTCACTTCTAAAATTTTTCAATAGGAGACTTGTAAATTAAATAGATCAGATCATCATAGGGATATGCGCGGTGTGGTTTGGACAGTTTGAAAGTAAATTATAAACCAAATGACAAATTGGCGGATTGAAAAATAATCAAATTGCAATTTGTGTGACAGCAATTACTGTATCATTATCTTTTTTACGAATAATCTAAACACGAATACCTGTAAATTAAATAGATCAGATCATTATAAGGGTGTGTGCAGTGCTATTTGGATGGTTTGAAAGTAAAATTATGAGTTTGCATTCTCTTAAGTTAGGATCTCAATTTCAGAGAGCGTTTGGGCTTGGTTTGAAATCAATTCCGATAATCCAAATAATTCACTTTTCTAGACTTATTGAGTAGAAAATTTCTACAAAAAATAAATATGATTGGACATTGATAGCTATATATTTGAAACATATTTGTTTTCAAAAAATGGACGATAAATATAATTTCAAGAATAGTTATCCATTTTGTGTAATATAAATTTGATTCAAACATATACTACCGATGTCCAACCATCTCGATTTTTACGTGAAGATTCTACTTAATGATTCATAGAAAATGAACGTTTCGAATCATCGAAACATAATCTACGGTGGACTCTATGAACCCCTCAAGTTCTCTAAGGAGCCCAACCCAAAAATTATAAACCAAATGGCGGATTGACGGATTGAAAAATAATCAAATTGTGGTTTGGAAAGGATTGACGTATTGAAAAATATTCTTAACCAATTATCAAACATTTGCATAATATTTTTCACATATATATAACCCAAACTAATTTTATATAATATTTTTCATATATATAACTACTTATGGGTGTTGATTTCTGACCATACTGCCAAACAGGAACTCAGTAGGAGAGCACAGGCAGAATAGGTCACGCCTGAACAATCTGTCATAGAAAGATAAGACTCTGGCGGTAGTTCGTCCACCCGGGGGCACTTCGATGATCAAGTTGATACTCAGTTATCTCTCAAAGATAGCAAATAGTGCATAACTCATTAGCTATAATACAAAAAGCGTACCTTAAACCCACGAGGGTGCCTTACTTTTATAGTCAACACTAACCTGATCCCTGTAGAAGCCTAGCTTCAATGGACTTTTACTCAATGCTCATCTTGGACTTCCAGCTAGATAGAGACAAACTCTCCTAGAGCTTTATCTTTATCCAGACTGAGGTCCTCGACCTAGCCGAGATCACCTCGACATCATGACTAAGCCACGTGGCACTCTAGCTAATATGTCGGCGTCACCTCGGCCACATGCTGTTATTCACAAAATATGTCCCTACAACTGCTCCTAGGTTCTATTATCTCAGCAACCTGAGGTGATAGAACCTATACCGCTTTTCCATATAGCACGTCGGCTAAGACTCACTCTATCCTTCATGACCGAGATCATCAGTCGTCGGCTACATATAACCAAGACTATGCAGTCTACTTTATCAATGATCAAGAATCAAGAACCAAGTTCTTCGAGTTCCTTAACCGAGATCGCTCCTCTAGCCAAGGTTTTTGCTTCATTAAATCAAGAACTTCAAGAGTTTTATTTGCCCATGAGTTTTCACGCAGGGTTTTCTCAACCGTTTCTGCCACACGTCTGTCACGACCCAAACCCGGCCTTGGGGGTTTAGCATCAGAATCGCCGATGTCTGAGATTACGAAGGCACATAATGATATCTGATAAAAGCAGAATATAGGGCTTGGCGGAAGCCAATACAGTAAATAAATAATGTCCAACGAGCTGTGACAGTCTGTATGCAAAAAAACTTTTCATGCATTCATATATTGAGCAGTCTGATCTATACAAACATTTACTGATCATTCAAGATGCGGACCTAATCCCTTGATAAGATCACATGATAATGATCTAAACAATGATACAAAACAGTGCGGAGACACACAGGGAAATAAAAACACCCGTTAAGTCATAGCTTGGCAGGTCGGGAACCTCGAAGTGAGGCACATTGGTTGGCTTGACAAAACTGGAGTTAACCCTGACGCCTCTAGCTTTGATCCGGTGCCTGTACACCTACATATATATATGAGCAGTGAGCTAAAACCCAGTAAATAACATAAAGTGTAAAGGGGTTTAGAATGAATGTCTTTACAGTAGTGAAAACAGTTCATTTTAATCAGTATTTCAGTTGTTCAGTACAATCAGTCATATGTGGTAGATCCATTAGCATAACAGTACAGTAAGCAGTAGGTCTTAAAGAGCGAACAGTAATGATGGCCATCAATCAGTAAACAGTAGTGGTTCCACAAGGGAACCGACAAAGATCTCTATGTGATAAGATGGCGATGGGTGCTAAGGATGCCACAAAGATTCGTAAATAAAGGACATACATTCATTCAGTAAATAATACCAGTTCAATAAACAGTTCAGTAAACAGATCAGTTCAGTATTCAAAAGATAATCATTTGAACATATCTTTACACAATTGTTACTCACAGAGTTCTGGGCTACAATGAACTAGAGCGTCTCCTCGGGATGCAAACCCTAACAGTACAGAACGAACACACTCTAAGTTACACAGTTGGGAACATAATAACTTAATCCCTAATGCCTCGGTGTGTTCTACATTTATATCCTCATTAAGATGTCTTAAACTAGGCCTAAGAATGCCTAGGATGGGATGAGGATGCAAAGATGTATTCGGAAAACATTTTCAGAATTTTCGGAAACAGTCCCGCCGGCGCGAGTTTCCGCCGGCGGACATGCAGACAATAGTTCCCGCTCGAGCGTCAACTTACCCACTCGAGCGGACCAAAAAGTACTGGATAGGTGAAATTCACGCTCGATCGGGCGCTCGATAGCCGCTCAAGCGTAAGACACAAGATCCCGCCGGCGCCTAATACCCTTCGGCGGCGGTAATGCAGTGCAAAATACTGGGAGCTCGATTTTCCCGCTCGAGCGGCACTTCCCCCGCTCGAGCGGACAACCAAAATCTGGAAATCCCAGATTTGAGTCCCAAACTCAAAATCAAGTTTAGATGCATAAAATTCGATCCTCTTGGGCCAATTTTCTGGAAAACATAATTAAACTCATAGGATCACATGATTCAAAGATCAATTTTGATAAATCAAGGCCCAAGGGTGTCTAATTAAATCCATTTTCAAACCCAATTTCATGAACAAGATCTCAAATGAACTTGCATGAACTTTAAACAACTCTTAAGCTTGAAAACATGTTCTAATGAGCTCATTCTTTCAAATTCAAGATGAAACCATGGACTTAGCATATCAACATGAACATGCATGCAAGATTTCCATGTGATCAACCTCAAAATGCAACAATGTAGACATGCATGCATGATATGTGCTATAATTCAACATTATGAGACCAATTCTTAACTCAACTCTTCAATTTAGCATGAACCATGCAAGAACTAACTTAAATACAACAATGAGAGGTTCAATTACCTTACCTAGGTCTTGTAATCCAAGTGTAGAAGCCTAAAGATGAAATCTATACTTCAATCCTCTCAATCAAGCCAATCTTCAAATGAAATCAAGTCTCTCGCTTCCTCTCTCTCTAAATTCGGGGGTGAGTGACAAAAGTGGCTGATGAAATGTGTGTGTAATGCAAGATAGAGTCTCCAAGGTGTGTAGATAGTGGCCACTAAGTGGTCTAATGGTAATTAAAGCCAACCTATGTAATCTAACTTATTTTAATCTAATTTAATCATACCAAATCACATTTTAATTAAATACACCATAAAATCACATAAATTATGATGGTCCTAAAGCACCAATCAATTTCTGGTTCGGCCGCCGATAAGGCCTTCAATTTACAGTTCAAACATATAAACATTAACAGATAAGCACACACTCAACATATAGAAAATGCATTTAGACAGATACAGTCAGTCAATCAAGTTCAGATCTCAGTCAGACAGTTCAGTATTCCAATAATTCCATTATCAATCAGATTCAGATCGGTTTAGCGATGTCGATGAGTTAATCAGTCATTAATCGGTAAACAGTGTGAGGGTTGTTACAGTCTCCCCTCCTTATAAAGAGTTTAGTTCTCTAAACTCGAGTTACCTTCATTCTGAAAGAAAACAGGATTCAGTGGGAACAATTCAGGATATCTCTTCGCCATGTCATCTTCTCTTTCCCAAGTGGCATACACGCCACCATGGTTTTACCAGTTTACTTTCACTAACGGGATCTCCTTGTTTCTCAGTTTCTTGATCCGTGTGTTTACGATCTGTATAGGCCGTTCCTCGTAAGTGTAGTCATCACTCAACACTATCCGAGTAGGCTGAATCACACATGGAAAGGATCCCGGAGATAATCTCTCAACATAGAGATGTGGAAGACGTTGTGCATATGCTCCATTTCAGGAGAAAGTGCAACCTGATACGCCACCGGATTGATTTTCTCAATAATCTCATACGGTCCGACATATCTCGGCGATAACTTGCCTTTGACTCCAAAACGAGTCTGGCCTTTCATCGGTGTCACTTTCACAAAAATGTGATCACCCACTTCATATTCTCCGTCTCGTCTTTTGACATCTGCATAACTTTTCTGTCGACTCTGTGCAGTTTTCAGTCTCTGTTGTATCAATTTCACTTTTTCAGTTGTTTCATAAACAATCTCGGGCCCAAGCAAAGGCCCATCTCCAACTTCTGCTCAGCAATCGGAGATCTACATTTCCTGCCATACAATGCCTCGAAAGGTGCCATGCCAATACTTGAATGGTAACTGTTGTTGTAGGCGAATTCAGCCAATGGCAAATGACTTTCCCAGTTTCCCTGAAAATCAAGGACACACATTCTCAATAAATCTTCCAGAGTCTGGATGGTCCTTTTTAACTGGCCATCTGTTTGAGGATGATAGGCACTACTCAGTCTCAATTCAGTACCCAATGCAGTCTGTAGGCTTTGCCAAAACCTCGATGTAAACTTCGAATCCCTATCAGAAACAATGGATATAGGTACTCCATGCAGTCTAACAATTTCACTAATATAAATTACAGCCAACTTGTCTGCATTATAGATTGTCTTGATAGGTAAGAAGTGAGCAGATTTGTTCAGTCTATTAACAATAACCCAAATTGAGTCCATACCTTTACTGGAGCGAGACAATCCAACGATAAAATCCATCGTGATATGCTCCCATTTCCACTCCGGTATGGATAAGGGTTGCAGTAAGCCTGCGGGTCGCTGATGTTCAGCTTTGACTTGTTGGCAATGAAGACATTTTGATACAAAGTCGGCAATTTCTTTCTTCATTCCCGGCCACCAAAAGTTCTATTTCAAATCTTGGTACATTTTCGTATTCCCTGGGTGGATAAAAAATTTTGAGTTGTGGTCCTCTTGCAGAACTCTTCTTTTCAGTTCAGAATCATTCGGTACACACAGTCTTTCTTGAAATTTCAGTACATTGTTTTCAAATTTGAACCCTGGCCTCGGTTTAGATTCCCTTTCTTCGATGACTTTTTTCAAGAAATCATCTCGTTGCTATTTCTCTTTAATTTCTTCAATCAGTGCTGGTTGAACAGAAATAGCAGCTATTGTTCCACCTTGTTCTTTCAAAACAATTTCAATTTCAAATTTTTCAAGGTCACAAAGCAACTCTTTCTCTCCAGTGAGCAAACAAGCTAAATTTGCAATCGACTTTCGGCTCAGTGCATCGGCAATGGTATTGGCTTTTCCCGGGTGATACAGAATCTGTAGGTCATAATCTTTGATCAATTCTAGCCATCTCCGCTGTCTCATATTCAGTTCTTTCTGGGTGAAGAAATATTTCAGACTCTTGTGGTCGGTATACACTTCACATGTTGCCCCATACAGGTAGTGACGCCAGATTTTCAATGCAAACACTACTGCCGCAAGTTCCAGGTCATGGGTTGGGTAGTTCTTTTCATGTGGTCTCAGTTGTCGGGAAGCATAGGCAATAACTCTCCCATTCTGCATTAAAACACATCCTAAACCCTTATGAGAAGTATCACTAAATACAGTATAACCATCCGTACTTGAGGGTAAGGTAAGAATGGGTGCAGTCACAAGTCGAGTTTTCAACTCCTGAAATCTTTGATTCCTCTACAGTCACCCACAAATGATGTCCCCTTCTGTGTCAGTTGAGTCAATGGTAAGGCAATTTTGGAGAAATCTTTGACAAATCTTCTGTAATATCCAGCCAATCCCAAAAAGCTTCGGACTTCCGTCACATTTGTTGGTCTCGGCGATTCACTCTGACTTCAATTTTCATGGATCGACAGAAATTCCATCTTTGCTAACAAAATGCCCCCAAAACATAACATGATCAAGCCAAAACTCACATTTAGACAGTTTAGCATACAGTTTCTGTTCTCTTAGGGTCTGCAGGGCAAGTCTTAGATGATGTTCATGTTCTTCTATACTTTTGGAGTAAATCAATATGTCATCAATGAAGACCATAATAAAATCATCAAGGTACGGTTTAAAAATTCTATTCATGAGGTCCATAAATGCTGCAGGTGCATTGGTAACTCCAAAAGGCATAACTAAAAATTCGTAATGTCCATACCTCGTTCTAAAAGCAGTTTTATCAATGTCTTCAGGTTTAACTTTCAGTTGATGGTACCCCGATCTGAGATCAATCTTGGAAAACACTTGAGCACCACATGGCGATCAAATAAGTCATCAATACGCGGTAATTGATATTTATTTTTCACAGTTACCTTGTTCAGTTCACGGTAATCAATGCACAGTCTTAGTGAGCCGTCTTTCTTCTTTACAAACAAAACCGGTGCGTCCCACGGTGAAGTACTAGGCCAGATAAACTTCTTGTCTAACAGTTCTTGCAGTTGCACTTTCAATTCTTTCAGTTCAGTTGGAGCCATTCGATAAGGAGCTTTAGATATTGGCCGCATTCCCGGAATCACATCAACGGTGAATTCAATCTCCCTGTCAATCAAATCCCCTGGCAGATCGTCTGGAAATACATCTGGGAATTCTCTGACTATAGGTATACAATTCACATCAGTTTTAACATTATCATCGATGAATCTGATTAATCTGAACACAGATATCCTTTACACCCTTTTCTAATCAATTTAACGGCTTTCACAGAAGAAATCAAATATGGAGGAGGTACTACTTCAACACCATTAAACACAAATTCGGGCAAACCAGGTGGACGGAAAACAACTTGTTTTGTCACACAGTCAATGGTAGCATGATATTTTTGTAACCAATCCATCCCCAATATTACATCAAAGTGATCACTATTCAGTGGCAGTAAATCAATATACAGATGCATATCCCCAACGATAATTTCACAAGCAGGATACATATATGCACATGTCATGGATCCTCTTACGGGTGTTGATACAGCTAACAAATAATTCATAGGCTCTAAGGGTCTATTCTATTTCCGTGAAAAAGCATGCGACACATAAGAATGTGTAGACCCCGAATCAATCAGTACATATGCATTTTGGGCACAAATAGAGAGGATACCTGACACAACGGTCTCAGTATTTTGCACGTCTCCCGATACTAGGGCGAACACTCGGCCCTGCCTCATAGGCTCTTTCCCGGTAGCTTTGGGGTTAGGCTTTGGTGCTACAGATTGATCTTTACTTTGCGCTTGGAGCAGAGGGGCAGTCTTTAACCATGTGGCCCACCTTGCCACACCTGTAACAAGCACCTGAAATTTTATAACAAACGCCCTTATGGTTCCTACCACATTCGGAACAGGGCGGAAAAGAACGGTTTCCTTGACTAGAAGTAGTCGTTGACCCTGTATTTTGCTTTTTGTTCAGCGGGTTGTTCTTGCCTTTCTTGAACTTAAAACCCTGCCTTTTTTCACGCCATTCAGATGCTGGTGGTTCAAATTGTTTTACTGCTTCGATGTTCGACTCAGCCATCAATGCTCGGTCAAGAACACCCACATAGGTCGGTAGCTTTAAAACACTTATTGGGTGTTTGGGAAGTGAGTTTTTATGTAAATTTTAGTAGATGTAGGTTTTTATGAGATAAAAAATTTTTAGTGTTTGGGAAGATAGTTGGGTTTTTATGTGGTTGGATGTGATGTTTGTGAGAGAAAAAGTAAAATGATTATGGGGTTGGATGTGATATTTTGTTTGGATGTGTTTTTTTTTTGTTTTGCAAAACTTTTGTCTTTTAGTAGTTTTTATGAGATAAAAAATTTAGGATGTTGCTTCCCAAACACCACCTTATTCGGTCGAGTATTGCAACATTTAGGCCGCCTTCAAACCTTCTGGCCTTCTTATAATCAGTGTCCACCATATGTGGTGCATATCTGGCAAGTCCGGTAAACTTTGTTTCATATTCGGCAACGGACATGGTGCCCTGCCTCAGTTGTTCAAATTCAGTCACTTTCCTGTCCCTGACACATTGGGAAAAATACTTTTCAAGGAAGGGCTCCTTAAATTGAGCCCAAGTCACTACAGTGTTAGTGTCACGGACCAGCATCCACCACCTTCTGGCCTCTTCTTGCAAGGTGAAGGTAGCTAACAGTACTTTATTCGCTTCTGAGTACGGAAAAACTTCAAATAATTTTTCAGTCTCAAGTACCCAAGCTTCAGCTTTCAACGGTTCCAGGCCTCCCTGAAAGGATGGCGGTTTCAGTTTGCTAAACTTCTGGGTGAGAGCAATTATGTCCCCCTCATTAACATTCACATTCTGTACATTCACATTCTGGTCCGGCTGTACCGGAGGAAGAGGTGGGGGCTGTTGGTTCTGTTGTTGCTCTAGTCTTGCAGTTATCAGTTCCATCATTCTTTCCATTCTTGCCATTCTTGCCTCAGTGGATGAGGATTCAGTTTCATTTGCATTATCCATTTCACTATAAGCAGTTATAGCATTTAAGAACATAATCAGTTGCACACTTAACAGTTTATCACATTAACATGTATTCAGTCATGCCATAACCACACACTTTTCATGCTCATGTAATACCCTAATTGCTTTTCTAGGACACCCTATAGCTCAGTTGGACACGTGTGTGCAGTATAACTCGTGGTTAAGTATCGCTCTAATACCACTCTGTCACGACCCAAACCCGGCCCTAGGGGTTTAGCATCAGAATCGCCAAGAATCCGAGATTACCAAGGCACGCTTAGAATATCTGAAAAGCAGTACAAGGCTGGCGAAATATCTGATAAATAAATAATGTCCAGCGAGCTGTGACAGTCTGTATGCAAAAAGACTTTTCATGCATTCATATATTCAGAACAGTACAGTCTATACAAACATTTACGGTCATTCAGTACAAGGACCTAATCCTCGATATGATCTGATGAATAACAGTCTAAGCGAGGATACAAAAGCGGTCGCGGAGAGACGGAAATAAAAACACCCCTTAAGCCATAGCTTGGCAGGTCGGGAACCTCGAAGTGAGGCACATTGGTTGGCTTGAGAAAACTAGAGTTAACCCTGACGCCTCTAGCTTTGATCCAGTGCCTGTACACCTACATATATATATGAGCAGTGAGCTAAAGCCCAGTGAATAACATAAAGCGTAAAGGGGTTTAGAATGAATGTCCTTACAGTAGTGAAAACAGTTCATTTCAATCAGTATTTCAGTTGTTCAGTACAATTAGTCATATGTGGTAGATCCATTAGCATAACAGTACAGTAAGTAGTAGGTCTTAAAGAGCGAACAGTAATGATGGCCATCAATCAGTAAACGGTAGTGGTTCCACAAGGGAACCGACAGAGATCTCTGTAACAGTAACAATAAACAGTGGGTGCTAAGGATGCCACAGTACAGTTCAGAAATAAAGGACATACATTCATTCAAGAATAATACGATTCGATAGCAGATCGATTCAAGATATTCAAAAGATAATCATTTGAACATATCTTTACACAATTGTTACTCACAGAGTTCTGGGCTACAATGAACTAGAGCGTCTCCTCGGGATGCAAACCCTAACAGTACAGAACGAACACACTCTAAGTTACACAGTTGGGAACAGAATAACTTAATCCCTAATGCCTCGGTGTGTTCTACATCTATATCCTCATTAAGATGTCTTAAACTAGGCCTAAGAATGCCTAGGATGGGATGAGGATGCAAAGATGTATTCGGAAAACATTTTCAGAATTTTCAGAAAAACAAAGTCTGCTTTCGGCCGAGTTTCCCTTGGCCGGACATCAGAACAATAGTTCCTTTCGAAGCGTCAACTTACCCACTCGAGCGGACCAAAAAGTACTGGATAGGTGAAATTCACGCTCGATCGGGCGCTCGATAGCCGCTCGAGCGTAAGACACAAGATCCCGCTCGAGCACCCAATGCCCTGCTCGAGCGGTATGTCAGATGCAAAATCTTTGGAGCTCGATTTTCCGCTCGGCGGGCTTTTCCGCTGGCGAACGACCAAAATCTGGAAATCCCAGATTTGAGTCCCAAACTCAAAATCAAGTTTAGATACATAAAATTCGATCCTCTTGGGCCAATTTTCTGGAAAACATAATTAAACTCATAGGATCACATGATTCAAAGATCAATTTTGATAAATCAAGGCCCAAAGGTGTCTAATTAAATCCATTTTCAAACCCAATTTCATGAACAAGATCTCAAATGAACTTGCATGAACTTTAAACAACTCTTAAGCTTGAAAACATGTTCTAATGAGCTCATTCTTTCAAATTCAAGATGAAACCATGGACTTAGCATATCAACATGAACATGCATGCAAGATTTCCATGTGATCAACCTCAAAATGCAACAATGTAGACATGCATGCATGATATGTGCTATAATTCAACATTATGAGACCAATTCTTAACTCAACTCTTCAATTTAGCATGAACCATGCAAGAACTAACTTAAATACAACAATGAGAGGTTCAATTACCTTACCTAGGTCTTGTAATCCAAGTGTAGAAGCCTAAAGATGAAATCTATACTTCAATCCTCTCAATCAAGCCAATCTTCAAATGAAATCAAGTCTCTCACTTCCTCTCTCTCTAAATTCGTTGGTGAGTGACAAAAGTGGCTGATGAAATGTGTGTATAATGCAAGATAGAGTCTCCAAGGTGTGTAGGTAGTGGCCACTAAGTGGTTTAATGGTAATTAAAGCCAACCTATGCAATCTAACTTATTTTAATCTAACTTAATCATACCAAATCACATTTTAATTAAATACACCATAAAATCACATAAATTATGATGGTCCTAAAGCACCAATCAATTTACGATTATTCGCCAAATAAGGCCTTCAATTTACAGTTCAAACATATAAACATGAACAAATAATCACACACTCAACAGATAGAAAATGCATTTAGACAGATACAGTCAGTCAATCAGGTTCAGATCTTAGTCAGATAGTTCAGTATTTCAATAATTCCATTATCAATCAGATTCAATCCTAGTTTAGCAGTAATCAGTAGTTAATCAGTCATTAATCAGTAAACAGTGTGAGGGTTGTTACAACGTCCTTCTCTCATTGATTCGTACCTGACACACGCTATCAGGTCACGTCACTTCTGTGCACGCCGCCTGACAGACACGTCGTCCAAGGCAAATCATTATGGTTTGCCGTCTTTTCACCATTTTAACAAAACTTCTCTCTCTCTCTCTCTCTCTCTCTCTCCGTCTCTTCACTTTTTATTTTCGCATTCCCTCCATCTGCTTAGATTTTCACTCTCCAAAATCTACCATTTTCAAACTTTTCGAAGCTCTGTAACCGTGCTCCATCTCTTCCGGTGAACTCTTCATTGCCTGGTCGCAGTCGTCAACTTCATCCAATTCCGATGAACCTCAAACTAGCGTCTACGTTCTCGACCTCATTCAGTAACTTATTGATTTCTTTCTCTTTAACTTCAGTCATTTACTGATCTGAATAGGTTCCTTCTTTGCCACATGTCTATTCTGTTACCATTGAACCCTTTATCATAGTTGTATTCGGTTTTTTCTTTTATCATGAATCATTTCTTGAATCAGTTTCGTGTTTCGAAGTTTCGTCATTATGTTTCTTGAATGTCAATTTATGTTGCCTATTTGTACAAATCTTGTTGTTGTATGCTATTCAATATACCCCTCTATTTTATGCACATTGTTTGTGATTCGTAGTGTTCATAAATTTGAAGCTTTTAACAACTTTGCCACTATTCTTGGCCTTTGCACATCTACACACACTTACTTAGTGCTCTTGATTTTCTATTTGTTTTGCTTGAGTCTAAACCATGTTCTTTTTTGTTTTTCTTGCTGACTTCCAGATTCTAGTTTTTGATTTCTTATTTCCGCTTAAATTTTGGTTTGGGATTTAATAGAAATCGTATTCTTAGGAAAAACTGAACCAAAACCCCCCTTATCTCCCAAAAAACCCTAGAAATTGCTAGATTAGGGTTTAGCCAAAATCATCTCAAACCCATACCAAATTTTCTCTCCTGAACTGTGCACCAATCCACCATAAGCCGACATCATGGGAATGTTTAAATGGAGAATAGATAGCTTGACCAAACTAGAATACTTCAGGCGAGAGTTCTCCATCCCAGCAGTCACAACCCAAACCCGCCTCTATGGGTTTAGCACCGTAATCGGCCAGTAATCCGATGATTACCGAAGGCCTGCTCAACAGTAATACAGAGTACAGGGGCTGGCGGAAGCCAAAACAGTAATAGAAGATGTTCAATGAGCTGTGATAGCCTCTATGCAAAAAGACTTTTCAAACATATTCACATTCAGAACAAACAGTATGTACATATATACAATCATCCAGAGCAGGGACTTAACCTCTAATAGTACAGTACAGTACAAGTCTAAACAGTTTATACAAAACAGAGACAAAAGAGGAAATCTAAACACCCCAAACAGCCTTGGCTCGGTCAGTCTTGGAACCTCTCTGTGAGGCACAATGGTTGGCTTGACAAAAAGGGAGTTAACCCGACGCTCCTAACTCCGCTCCGGTGCTTGGACACCTACATATATCTATAAAATAGTGAGCTAAAACCCAGTGAATAACATATGCATAAAGAGGTTAAGAATGAATGTCCTTTCAGTATTTAAAACAGTTAGTTATAACAGTATATCAGTCATTCAGTCTGTGGCTCATATTTCTCATGTCATAACAGTTATTTATAAACCATAATAGTCATATGTGGTACATCCAATAGCAAGCGATGCGATGGGTCTTAATGAGACCGAGCGATCGATTGATGGCCATCATATCAGTAAACAGTAGTGGTTCCAACATGAGAACTGACAGAGATCTCTGTAGCAGTAACAGTATAGTACAGTAACAGTAAGTTGCTATGAATGCCACGAATAGAGTTCACAAATAGGACAAACATTCATTCGATAAATAGTGATATTTCATAAAGCAATTTAGTCATTCGTTCAGAAAGTAATTTCAATTGAACGTATCTTTACAATATTGTTACTCACAGAGTTCTGGGCTACAGATAGGCTAGTGAACGTCCTCGGATGCCAACCCTACACAATTACAGAATGAACACACACTAAGCTACACAGTTGGGAAATAATAACTTAATCCCTAATTTGCCTCGGCGTAGTTCTACATCAATATCCTCATTATGATGCCTAAAACTAGGCCTAGGAATGCTCAGAATAGAATGAGGATGCAAAGATACACTTTGAAACACTTTTCAAAATTTTCAGAAAACAGGGTCCATGCTCAAGCGTGGCTTTCCCCGCTCGAGCGGACATGCAAACAAAGGTTCCCCGCTCGAGCGTCACTTTATTCGGCGAGCGATCAGAAACATGGCAAATCTTGGATGCATGAAATTTACGCTCGGCAGCGCCCGCTTCGGCGTGAGACACAAGTCCTCGCTCAAGCGTGCATTCCCTCGCTCGAGCGGACTGTAAAACACATGAAAGTACTGGATACACGTATTTCCCGCTCGAGTGTCACTTCTCCCGCTCGAGCGTATTGTATGAATTCAGTGTGTACTCTCGAGCGTGGATTTCCCCGCTCGAGCGTAAGTCTAAAATTTGGAATTTCCAAATTTGAACCTCAAGCTCAAAACTCAACTTTGATGCACCAAATTCAATCCTTTTGGGCCAATTTTCTAGAAAACACTTCAAAACCCATAATATTACATGTTTCAAAGATCAATTTGTAAAATCAAAGCCCAAAGGTAGTTCAATTAAACTCATTTTCAAACAAAACTTCAAGAACATAAATTAAATGTAACATGCATGTATTTAAACAACTACAAAGCTTTAAATACTTGCTCTAAAGAGCCAATTCCTTCAAACTCAAGATGAATTCATGGACTATAACAATAATATAGACATGCATGCAAGAATTTCCATGAAAATAACTTTAAACTTCAAGATGTGCACATGCATGCATGATTTAGCTCTAAATTCAACATATTAAGCTAATGCTTGACTCTACTCTTCAATATGTCATGAACCATGCAAGAACTAACTTAAATTCACCAACAAGAAGGTAAATGTCCTACCTTAAGTCTTGAATTCAAGATGTGGAAGCTCAATTATGCAAATTAACCTTCAATTCTTCTAGTTTCCAAGCCAATTCTAGATGAAATCAAGCTTTCCTCCCATCTCTCTCTCTCTCTAGTTGGTTTAGGCTCAAGAAATGAAGTGAACAAAAGATGCAACACATGTGAATCAATCCTATGCAATTGTCTAGCAAAGTCCACTTAGTGGCAAATTTGTAAATAAGTCCAACTTTTGTAATTTATCATTAATTAATCTAATTTAATCATACCAAATCAAATTTCAACTAAATTTATCATAAAATCACATAAATTTCAATTAGTATAAAACATTAATCAATTTCGGATTCGGTCACCGATAAGGCCTTCAATTCGCAGTTTGAAACATAAAACATAAACAGATCATTCAATCGTCAACAGATAGAAATGCACTTATGCTATACACCAATCAATCAGTTCAGGATTTTAGTCAATCAGTCATTTAACATGCTTAATCATAGATTAGCACTAATCAGTGGTGAGGGTTGTCACACCAGCTGACGTTCAAATCCGGTTGGCTAGCAAGAATGACTCCATTATGCTTGGGAAGGATTACATGTCTTTTTCCCGCAGTCTTCATCATTGAAGTAATGGTCAGATTCCCCCTTAACATCCTCATTAGAGAGATCCTCTACTTCTACAAGTAGAACCCCATGCAATTAGCTGTAAACTCTTTTAGGATTATAAACGGAATTGTCGAGTTGGAACATCGGCAAAACGCCAGGATTACGCTATCTGATATCCAACACTGCTACACGATGTGTGCCCTTAAAACCAAGGTTGGCTATACATATTACCTCAAGCCAAGATCCACCCAATACAAGCTGGTAGCTGACATTCTAGACTCAAATAAGGGCGCGGCAGACGACTACCTGATTGTCTCGGGCAATTAGGAATTCGTGCCAGATGATGAACTCCACCTCTTCCCTTTGTGCCATGAAGTTTTTAGGGATGACAAGGGTAAGGACTTAGTTTTCCTCCTTAAGGTCCCTTCTTCTATTTACTTAGTAATCATGTTGTTAATTTGTTCCTAATGTATGACCTTTTTTTACAGCTCTTCCCCAGCCAGAAAAAGACTTTCACCAATACTACACGCGGAGCAAAGACTTGGTTCGCCTTCTCGGCTTGCCAATTGAACTTTTCAAGGCTCCTATCCTCCTCAACTACATCCCGACATATCGGAGTCCGCTGCTCGACGTTCTTTGAAAGAATAAGTCCCCCTTCGGCAACAACTCCCCCTACTACGTCATCAACACAGCCTGACCAAGCCTCAACTTCTAATCCAGCAGAGCAGCCATCAACATCTGTTCCCCAACTGATTCCTCCAGCCCAGTGCCAATGCCGACGCCAAGCTCCAGTTTCTACTCCTGCCAACAGAACTCGTAGCCGCAAACGCTAATACTCTGAAGTGTCGGCTTACGATCCAACAAACCTATCTACTGTACTTCCAACAATCCGCTTCGGCACCAAGGTCACTATTGTTGCCACCGCAGAAGAAATAGGACGCGCAAAGATCATTCGAACGACCTCCTAGCTGACATCTTGGGGGTGGTGTCAGTCCACTCCTCTAGTCCTTCCCAATCGCAGCCAAAACCCAAGGCAAAAAGGGTTAAAAGAGCCAAGGCCAAGCCCAGCGCCACTAAGGTGGAGTCAGAAGACACAATGCCAATCTCAAAGTTGGCTGAAGCAGAGAAGTTGGCCGAGAAGAGGTCGGCTGAAGCCGAGGTCCGGCAAGTCTTATGAACCTTCTGGGTTTCGCGCCGATGCTTTCTAGACCCTATCTGTCAACGTCGAAGACCGTCTTCTTCTTACCGGGGATAGTGCTCTCAATAGTTTGGAAGTAAGTGTCTCCATCTCCACTGTTGTTCTACTCCCAACCGACATCAATCGGATAGCTGAGCTCTCAGAGTATGAAAATTATGCGATGATAAAACAGCATTGCGTCTTGGTAAGTCTCAATACTTGTAACTTTTTATCTAACTTTTAACTTTGGTTTTCATGCTTAACTAACTTCATTTGCACTCTTGCAGGCTATCCAGTAGGGTCACTCCCTTACAGTCAAGACCAATGAATTCAAAAAAAACTAACCCAAAAGACTAAGGAGGTAGCCAAATTTCTTACTTCACTTAACAAAGTCGAGGCTCGCATTCGAGGTCTTCTTGATCAAGCCAAGGCTACTGAGTTGGCCCTGAAAACAGCCGAGGACCACACTGAGGCTGCAAAAAATATTGCCGAGGTCGCTCAGGCTTAAGCAAAAGAGAAAGAGGCCCAGGCCCAAACCGAGCTCTAAAGGACACTGTCTACAAAGGCAGCCGAAATCAAGGAGGCAGACGAGAAGGCTTATATCGAAGGGGCAGCCAACGTCCACGAGCAATACAAAAAGCAAGTCAGATAGGCATGCAACAGGGGTTATACCCTTGGTTGGATGGCTGCACTGAAAGAGCTGGTTGTCCCTGAGGACTCACCCCTCCGAGATAAGAACTGACTTGTCGTGCCATTCCCCCCCCCCAGCTCCAAGCCAATCTGATGGTGAGGCTGGAGGGAATAAAAAGAAGAAGCAGTTGAGGTCGAAGCTAGTGCTAAAGGTTCCGCTGGGGCCAAATCTCCAAGTCTGAATGAGCAAGTCCTGGACTTGACTCAGGACGATAAGGACGAGGTCTCCAAGAGTGCCTCTCCTAAAAG
Organism: Camellia lanceoleosa; assembly: GCA_025200525.1. Taxonomy (NCBI): domain Eukaryota; kingdom Viridiplantae; phylum Streptophyta; class Magnoliopsida; order Ericales; family Theaceae; genus Camellia; species Camellia lanceoleosa. Next base: position 167,137,448 of record CM045769.1, read on the forward strand.
AGCCATGTCAGAGGCCGAAGTACAGACAGTCGAGAAGAGCCTCGACCAAACTCTTCAGGAGATCAATGCCGAGATCGAGGCTGAGCGAACTGCTAAAAAGCTTTCCCAGCTGTCTACCAAGCTCGAAACACAACCACCCGCCGACATAGAATAGCCTGTTTAGAATCTTTTCTCTGTTTTTGTACCTTGTACTTTTTCCTCTGTAGTCTTTGTAACTTTTTTGGACAATGTTTTAATTCCAGTCTGGCCGATGTGCCTTTTTGTACTTGAACAAGTTATCTTTTGAATGCAAGTCTCATCTTTTCTTCTAAGTGTTGAATGTTTGTTTCATGTATGCTTTACTGCTTTTTTTTCTTGCCTTTCATGCTTCCATACTTAGAATATTTTTTGCACTTCTTCAAAGTATACCTTAACTGTATAATAACTTCGGGATGTAATACCTTGGATATAACCTTGAATGTTTTTCTCAGCCAACCATTTGTATACCCCGGCTAACACTTTAAAAATACCAAAATATTTTTACAAGTGTTATCCAGTATTCTTTTTTTACTTTCACATGCTATCTTCTTTCAAGACTTCACCATTTCCAAGCTTGGCAACCTGGTTGGCCATCTCGGCCAATATGTATCATGGATATTTCTTTTGGTATTACCTCAGCTAATCTTCAACCTGTAAATTTTCCTGAAATTTCAATAAGTGTTAAGCTAATTCTAGCTTATAAATTTTTCTATAAAATTTCAACAAGTTCCAAGCACTTTAAATTTTTACTCATCATTCTCCAACTCTCTGCCCCCTAATGTGAACCTACGTTTCACTTATGTTCACATTAAGCACGTATAGTCTTTCGCTGAAGTCAGATTCAAACAAATACTGACCGAGGTTCTCAACCTTGGTTCTCTATTAATCTAACTGAAATGCACTTAGTTCCATTCTAAGTTTAATTCTGCCGACATGGCAAGTCAAGTTTTAATTCAACTTAGTTCAACTCTATTATACGCAAGTATAATTCAACTCTGCTATATAATAAGTTTAAATTATTCGTCATGTTTTAATCAGAAACATCGCCAACTTAGTTCAACTCTATTATATGCAAGTATAATTCAACTCTACCATATAATAAGTCTAAGTTATTCGCCATGTTTCAATCAAAAACATCACCAACTTAGTTCAACTCTATTATATGCAAGTATAATTCAACTCTGCCATATAATAAGTCTAAGTTATTCGTCATGTTTCAATTAGAAACATCGCCAAAGGACTGGTCAGTCATTTTACACAAATTTCAAAATCAAGCTAAAATTTTATTATTACTTCAGCTAATGACATAAATCTCAAAAAAACAAAAATCTAATGATAGAAAAACTTCAAGTTACAAGTGTTCCAAGGTCTTGGTAACTCTTTGCCCTCACTATCTTCAAGTCGATATGCCTCATTGCCAGTGACCGAAATAATTCTATAAGCCCCTCCCTAGGATCCTTCTTGTTGCCGACCACTTTCCTCAGCACAAGGTCTTCAACTTTGAACTCTCTTAGGTTGACCTTCTTGTTGTATGCCCTAGCAAGTTGTTGTTGGGATGCCCCCAGTCGAATTGCTGCTCTTTCTCTTCTTTCTTCCAGTAGGTCTAGATCTCGGGCCAGGAATGCCTTGTTAGTCATATTCTCTACTCCCTGGGTTCTAATCCCTGGGATGCCGACTTCTAGTGGGGTAACTGCTTCAGTGCCGTAGGCCATGGCAAATGGAGACTCCCCAGTTGATCTTCTCGACGTAGTCCGATATGTCCAGAGTACATTGAGCAACTCTTCCAACCACTTTCCCTTTGCTGCTTCCAACCTCTTCTTGATTTCAACCAAGATAGTCTTATTGAATGCTTCTGTCTGACCATTACTCTGAGGGAAACTTGGAGTGGAGTAGTAATTCTTAATTTTGTACTTTGCACAGAAGCTTTTGATTAACTTGCTGTCAAACTACGTACTATTGTCTGCTATTATTGCCCTTGGGATCCCAAACCTGGTGATGATGTTCTTCCATATGAAGTTCTTCACATCAATATCCCGAATCTTCGCAAGGGGTTCAGCTTCTACCTACTTTGTGAAATAATCAGTTGCTACCAGCAAGAACTTCCTTTGCCCAGTTGCTTGGGGAAGTTGTCCAACAAGATCCATGCCCCATTGGGAAAATGACCAAGAGCTAGAAATCGGATTCAAATCTGCTGCTGGTTGATGTATCAAATGTGCGAACCTTTGACACTTCTCGCACTTTCTGAAGTAGGCTTCAACATCCTTTTACATATAGGGCCACCAGTACCCCTAAATAATGGCCTTATAAGCAAGTGATCTGCCCCAGCATGGCTTCCACACACCCTTTCGTGTATTTCATACAAGAAGTTTTCAACCTGGGAGGGATACACACACCTTAAAAAGGGACCAGTAAAAGACCTTCTGTAAAGATGCCCTTCTACTGTTAGGCTAAACCTAGCCGACTTCAGTCTGGTCTTGTATGCTTCTTTTCGGTCATCTGGCAGTTTCTCATCTCTAAGGAACAATACTATTGTATCCATCCAACTTGGGCCCAACTCCACACACATTGCTTCATATTCGGTGATCAGTGGTTCCACACTTGGGCTTGACAAATAACCAACCATTATTGTCTTTTCCTCCCCTGATTTTATTGCACTAGCCAGGTTAGCCAAGGCATCAGCATGGCTATTGTCATCTCGGCTAACCTGCTATAGTTGGCAATCCTGAAACAAGGCTAGCAGTCTAACAACCTCTTTGACATAGGCTATTATTCTTTCATTTCGGGCTGCATATTCGCCTATTGTCTGGTTCACAATAAGTTGGGAGTCACAAAAGACTACCACCTTATCGGCTTCCATTGCTGCTGCCAACTTCAATCATGCAATCAGTGCATTATATTTTGCTTCATTCTTTGAGGCCTTAAACCCCAGTCAAATAGATTGTTCTAATATCCGCCCATTTGGCGATACTAGCACTACTCTTAGCCCAGCTCTTTGACGGTTTGAGCTCTCATCAACAAACAGACAGAAGGAGTCACCGATGTAAATGTCGTAGAGCTTGAGTTTTTCTTCTTTCTTTTGCTCTGCTATGGGATTTTTCATTTCCAACTAGGTCTCTTCTTGTTCCCCTGGACCCCCTGGACACCTTAAGTCGCAGCTCATTGGAGCCTGACGTGGGATGGCTCCAGGTGTGAACTTGGCCACAAAGTCGGCCAAAACTTAGCCCTTAATTGTTGTTTTGGGCCTAAATTCCAGGTTGTATTGGCCCAGCACTACTGCCCATCTGGTTACCCTACCTGTTGGATCTCCTTGTTGTAGCAAGGACTTCAAGGGATGCTTAGTTAATACCATATCTTATGGACTTGGAAATAATGGTTCAACTTCTTAGAGGCCATCATTAAGACCAATGTCAATTTCTCCAAGGATAAATGCCTAGTCTCTGCGCCTGCTAGGGTTTTACTCACATAGTATACCGCCATTTGTTCTCTCTTCTCTTCTTTGATTACCACTACACTTATTGTATGCTCCGAAACCGCCAAGTATAAGAACAGTTCCTTTCCAGGTACCGGATTTGAGAGAACTGGAGCTGCGGTTAGGTATCTTTTCAAGTTGGCCAAGGCGACTTCACATTCCTCTGTTCACAAGAAATCTGTCGCATTTTTCAACAGACTAAAAAATGGTTTACACTTATCTGAACTTTTGCTTATAAATCTGTTCAGGGGTACGACCCTTCCAGTCAACATATGCACTTGTTTTGCCGACGTTGGACTTTTCAAATCCAGAATGGCCTTAATTTGATCTAGGCTTGCCTCAATGCCCTTTCTGGTAACCAAGTATCCCAAGAACTTACCAGATCCAACTCCAAATACACATTTCGAAGCATTGAGTCGGAGCCGATATGTTCTAAGTATGTCAAAAATTGTCTTCTAGTTGGCTAGATAATCCTTAGGTTCTTTGGTCTTCACGACCATGTCATCAATGTATACTTCTACTGTTTTGCCAATCAGATATCTGAACATCCTGGTCACTAACCTCTGGTACGTTGCTCCTGCGTTTTTCAACCCGAAAGGCATCACTCTGTAGCAATATAATCCTTTTGGGATGATAAATGCAATCTTCTCTTCATCAGGGGGGTACATTGCTTGATGATACCCCATGTAAGCATCCAAGAAGCTCATCCTTCCAAGACCTGAAGTGGCATCCACTAATTGATTGATCTTGGGGAGTAGGAAACCATCTTTGGGACAAGCCTTATTCAGGCTAGTGAAATCCACACAGACCCTCCACTTCCTATTCTTCTTTTTCACAACTACAGTGTTGGACAGCCAAGTAGGGTAGTTTACCTCTCGGATGGCTCTAGCCTCTAATAATTTGTCCACTTCCTCCTTTACTGTCTCCACATGAACCAATATCGGGCTTCTCGCTCGCTGAATAATGGGTTTAGCCAACCTGTCTACGTTCAATGTGTGACATGTAACTTCGAGGTCAATGCTAGGCATCTCGTCTGGCGTTCAGGCAAACACCTCTATGTTTGCTCATAAGAATGCTTTTAACTCTCTTTCCTCATTCTCGGCCAAGCCTGAGTTGAGGAGGAAGAAGAGCTCTTCATCCCCTTGCTAGACTAGAATTTTCTTCAAGGCTTCCTTGCTTTTGTCAGCCTGCTCTTTGCCGACGTCGTCTAGGACCTCTATGTCCTCATCCTCAATCTCTACTGTTTCTGCTTCTCATACGTTACAGGTGGATTTCATTGCTGCCGTGGAGCAATTCCTTGCCTGTACTTGATCCCCTCTGATCTCCTCAATTCCATGCTCTGTTGGGAACCGTAACAACTGGTGTAGTGTTGAAGGAACAACCCTCATTGCGTGCAACCATGGCCTCCCAAAGATAACATTGTAAGCGGAGGGGGTATCAATTATTATGAACTCTATACTTATCTTCTTGGTGCCTGCCTGTACCTCCAAACTTATTGCTCCCGGGGCCATGTCGGCGTTCCATTGAACCCAACCATTAGATTATTGGACTGCTTCAGATTATCTTGGTGAAGGCCGAGCTCCTTGTAACATCTGACATACATGATGTCACAAGAGCTACCTTGGTCAATCAAAATGCGCCTTACCTAGCATTCTCCAATCTTGAGGGATACCACCAGAGCATTGTTGTGCGGATGCTGCACCATGTCTAGATCGACTTCAGTAAATGATACCACTGGTCCCTAATACTCGTCTGCCCTAGGCCTCTTTTGCTAGACCTGATACACATGATGTAACTGCTTTATCCTTTGAGTCTCCCCACGTACTTGGTTTTCATTGACCTTTGAATGAATCACATTGATCACTCGAGGTCCTTCTACTTGCGGTTACGGTACTGGTAGAGGAGGTGCTGCCGGTGTCTAGGGCAACCTTGCTTGCTCTTCCCTTGTTTTGGCCTCATCTACTAGGTCCCTTTAGTGACCTTCTCTTACCAAATCTTCCAAATGCACTTTTAGGGCTCTACAACCCTGTGTCAGGTGTCCATCTTCATTGTGGTAAGCACAGTGCTTTCCCAGGCTTCTTCCTATGAATTCACCAGGAATCTTTTATGGCGCTCTATAATACGGCTGGTTCCTAACTCTTTCCAGAAATTTATAAACCGGAATCCGGAATACAGTGGTGACTGCCTGTGTAGCCCTCAGTCCTGTCTTTTGTCTGTTGTATCTAGTATTACCTCGGCCTCACTTTAGCGAGTCGTTTCTCTTCTCCTGTTTCGACGCGTTTGTCTCTGGCGTGTCTTCTTCAACTCTCGCATATTTCTCGATCCTGGCCATGAGTTCCTCCATACTTTTTGGCAGCGTCTTTGCTATTGACTTTCGAAGCAAGTAGTCATCGTTCAGGCCGTTCTTAAAAGATACGAACTCTTAGTTGCACCCTGGTATTCGGTTAAACACCTCATAGTACCTTTTGGCATAAGCCCTGAGGCTTTTATCCTCGCCAATTCTCAGAGCCATTAGGGTGTCTACCCTCAACGGCTACAGTTTGTTTGTAACAAACCTAGCCACAAACATCTCGGCCAGGCCTTCCCAGCTTTTCACAGTTCCTTTCGGCAACTTGTGAAACTAATCTGATACGATTTCCACAAAGGATGAAAAGAACACCTTGCAAAGCAATGGTTCATTCTCGGTATACAGTGTCATTGGGTTCAAATATAAGCCGACGTGAAAGTTAGGATCGAACTTACCGTCGTATATCTAGAATCCCTACCTGTGGAACCTTTTTGGGGTCTTAAACTTATCCAATTCTTCTGAGAACAGTGTTCTCGGCTTGACCAGAGATGTGACATTGGCATCTTGTCGCTTCCTCTGAAGGTAATCCCTCAAATCCTCCTTAGTCCGTCCAGGAGCTCGGCTGTCAACGGATTTCAGTTTTTTTGGTGCACTACTTCCGGTGTCGTTATGAGTCCTCTTGGACCTCCCTTCATTCATCATGTCAAAACAAAGCTCATTCTCTTGAACATGCCGATGTTCCTTAACGTAAGTTTCCTTGGTACGAGTTGTCTTCTGAGACTCTCCTCTCATCAATTCTCCTCATCCAACCTCCCGTGAAGGCTGATGCAAATGCTTATTTGCCCTATCATACTGAGGGACTGCAAGGATTGCTTTATGTCCCTCTTTCTGGGCATCGTTCTTGGCCACTGGAATCGGCGTGTCCTCTAATGGAAACGGTGTTGCATGACGTTGTTCTCCATCATGAAGTTGATAACCGATTGTAGGTCTGCCAACTTATTTGTCATTCCCTTCATCTCGTTGTCCCTCCTCAGGCATCTATTTTTTCATACCTGGAGATCGCTTTCGTTGTAATACCCGCCTTAACATGCTTTCTTCAGTACGTCTCCCTCTTGGCGGACGTCCTTTTCCCCGGGATTCTGATCTCGGGGTTTTTCATTACAGTTGTCCTCCTCAACGTTAGGATCGGCGTTTTTACCACTCCTACTAGGGATGTCGCCCCCAATTTTTTCTTTTTGCCCGTCGTTAGCCATCTATTCTCCTTATGTTTCTCACAGACGGTGCCAAATTGTGGGTGTTGATTTCCGACCACACTGCCAAATAGGAACTCAGTAGGAGAGCACAGGCAAAATGGATCACGCCCGAACAACCTATCACAGAAAAATAAGACTCTGGCAGTGGTTTGTCCACCCGGGAGCACTCCGACGATCAAGTCAGTACTCAGTTATCTCTTAAAGATAGCAAATAGTGCTTAACTCACTAGCCAGAATACAAAAAGCGTACCTTAGACCTTCGAGGGTGCCTTACTTTTATAGCCATGACTAACCTGATCCTTGTAGAAGCCTAACTTCAATGGACTTTTGCTCAATGCTCATATTAGACTCCCAGCTAGATAGAAACAAACTCCCTAAGAGCTTTATCTTTATCCAAACTGAGGTTCTCCCCCATTTTAGAACTCTTGTCCCTTATCCGTTCATCTCGGGTTCCAATATCTCCGCAGATAACGTCGGCCTGGTCGAGATCACCTCGGCATCATGACTAAGCCACGTGGCACTCTGGCTGACACGTCGGCGTCACCTCAGTCACGTGCTGTTATTCACAAAATATGCCTCAACACTACTAATTCGTAACAAATTTTATATCTTAAATCTCTTTCACACTAATTTTTACTTTGATATTTCATTAGATGTTAAAATATATATATATATTAACTATAACGGAGCACAGTAGCAACTCCAGAAAATTTTATAGATAGGTCACTCAAAAAAATTTAAGCTCCACAAATTTTATATATATATATATATCTATATAACTTGTAAACTAATTAACATTTGAACTTTTCTACCTTCAAATTGAATGAACTTTTAATAAAATACTATCAACTTAACAAAATCAAAAAAAAAAAAAAAATACATAAAGTTTTACAATCATATTTGACGATGTGTCAATTTTTTAAAATTATTGCATGATAATCTCATTGCCAACATATCATTTCTTTTGTGTGGGAAATGTTTGGGACCTCCTTTGGGGATGACTACCACACTCCTAAAGTTGTTTTGACCCTTCATGTATGTGTGGAGTCCACATCATAAGTAGTCGAGATTTGTGAGGGTCTTGTGGAGGAATTGAGATCCTCTCCAGCCTTTCTCCTTGCAATGGTCCGGATCACTTTAGAGAGAATCCAACGATCTAGATCGCTCTATTAAAAAAATAAAAAAATTTAAATTTAATTTTTTATTTTTTATTTTTTAATAAAGTGATTTAAATTGTTGGATTCTCTTTTGGGTGAATCTGAACCGTTACAAGGAGGGAGAATAGTAAAGCGTGGTCGAGATTTGTGAGGGTCTTGTAGAGGAATTGAGATCCTCTCCAGCCTTCCTCCTTGCAATGGTCCAGATCACTTTAGAGAGAATCCAACAATCTAGATCGCTCTATTAAAAAAATAAAAAAATTTAAATTTTATTTTTTATTTTTTAATAAAGTGATCTGAATTGTTGGATTCTCTTTTGGGTGAATCTGAATCGTTTCAAGGAGGGAGAATAGTAAAGAGTGATTGGAGAGATTCCTTACTCCTTGTGGGGGTGGGGGGTTTCAGCCACCACTCCTTTTGTATATGTGATTAAGTAAGAGTGCTATAAAAAAAAATGTAATCGAAAAAGACTAGGTTCCTAATGGGTTTTGGTTTTTAATTGATAGGTCGCTTATTTCTTTTAAGGAGATCAATTAGTTATCAAATGAAAGTTTTACCTTAAAAAAAAAAATTCTGTGGGGACATATTTTTAGGTAGTCCATGTGGCTGAGGTTGTTAGCCGAGGTGCCATATGGGTGGACCATGGTGCCGAGATATGGTGCGATAATACCGGAATTCAAGATATTTGGATAGAGGACTAGAGTCCTAGATGACATCAAGCTACCTATTTGGATAGAGATGGGACTCTTGAGGAAGTTCATCTTAATCTGAATAGTGTAAGTTGTGATAAATGTTATCCTTGTAAAGGATAAAGTCCCATGAAGTAAGACTTCTAGGGGAAGTTGGACACTGATCATTATAAAAGTAAGGCACCCTCATGGGTCTAAGGTATGCTTTATTTGAGATGTTTTTATGTTTTCATTGTTGAAGTTTAAGTACTTGTGTTGATATCTGTGAGAGATAAGATTACTGACTTGATCGTCGGAGTGCCCCCGGGTGAACGAACCACCACGGTATTCTCATATTCTTGTTGGCATATGTTCGGGCTTAATCTATTCTGTCAGTGCTCTCCAGCTGAGTTCCTCGTTTGGTTGTGTGGTCGAACACCCACAAATTCTAAGGCTTTCTACTAGAATGATGGGTGGATGGAACCATATCGTCCCTAGCGGAGTGGAGCGGAAGGTTATAAATTTTAAATTTTAATTTGTAGTTAACAGATAGAATGGTACTGATTGGTGTAATTTTAACCAAGTAAATAATATTTTACACAGTCTTACTCATGATAAACATCTCCCTCTCATTATAGACAACAAAATCGAAACAAAAGAATATATAACAATAGCACAATATAAAGCCTTCATTTGGCAACTTGGGTTGGGTTGGATTGGGTTGGATTTGAGGTTATTTTAGTCACAAAAAAATAAAATAGATTTTTTAATCTAATAAAACAAAACATCACATCCAACCAGGGATAAAACTATGTTGAGACCATAGGTGGCCGTGGCCCCCCGGCTTTCAAGCTTCACTTTAGAATATTATGGATTGTATAGCTACTTCCTGCAAATACCTTACCGTGGCCCCCTTCCATTCTCTAACAACCATTTTTTTCTTTGCAGGACAGCAATATGATATGAAGTAAAAGTAATAGTTTATTTATTTTATTAGTCAATCCCAAATGGTTCGAAATAGCAGTAAAAGTTTGCTAATTTTATTTGTTTTACTATTGAGTGATTAATGAACATACATAGAACTAATTTTGTTGGTCAATCATTTTAATTAGTAGCTTAATATACATATGTATAAACAAAAAAACATTAAAACAAAATTTATAAAATAAAAGTTATCTTCACAAGTGTTTAACCTTAAAGTAAAAGGTTTATATATCATATCATTCTATATGAAAATTTTCCATCATTCTGTATGGACCGTTTTGGGTCGAGACTTGTGACTTAATCTGACCCATTCATATATGCCTAGTCTCGACTTGGCCCCCTAGTGTATGAATCCTGGTTTCATCCCTGCATCCAATCCATAATCATTATATTCTTTCTCTTAAAAAAATTAAAAATGTTTAAAAGTCCATTCCAAACGAAACTTTTTAAGTTTAGACTAAAATAATCAAATAATCAAAAAAAAATTAAAAAGCCAAACCACTTTTCAAATGAACTCAAAGAATTATTCATACATCACTAATGGTAGAGACCCAAAACTCAGACTCCAAAATATCGACAATGCTACGTAACTCAAATTTTGTGGTTCAAAAGTGGCTCAAATGGCCAAAACGACGTCGTTTTGAGTACAGAATAACATAAAAATGGCCAAAACGACGTCGTTTTGGCCATTTGAGTCACTTTTGAGTCACAAAATTTGAGTTACGAGACATTTTTCCTAAAATATACTCAGAAAAGTAACATACAGTTGAATTATATATAAATTACACATTATTTTTGTGAATATTTTCAGTGTTTGAGTTGGGTAGCTAGCTTCAGTGTTGACGCATGATCATAGCTAATTATCGACCGTGCGGTGACGTTAGAAGTCATCTCATGCTTATCATGAATATCGACCGTGCGGTGACGTTAGAAGTCATTCATGCTTATTACCTCATGACATATCTGTCGTTTGGCATGTGAACTTTTTTAATTGATTTTTTGATTTTTTAATTATTTTAATTTTGGTTAAAAAGTTTGTTTTGATTAATTTTTTTGATTTTTGATTTTTTATTTTTATAAAACAAAATATAAAATGATTATATCTTGAATGTGATATTTTATTTTATTAAATTTTTAACTTATTTTGTCTTTTTTGTGACTAAGGCCAAGTTTGACATCCTCAAAAAAATTCAAAAAGTTAAAAAGTTACTATCATATTTAAGTCACATTATCTTATTTAAGACACATTATCTCTCTATCACATCACTTTAAATTCAACCTATACCTAATTCATATTTCATAAAAAATTAAAAAATACATTTATTTAAGACACTCCCAAACAACCCTTAAATTTAGCCCAAAAAATCAATGTCAAACGAAACTTAAGCTTTGTATTATTCAACAAGGGATAAAAAAAATTATAGAGATAAAAAGCAATATTCAAGTACTTAAAAAAAATAATAAATAAAAAGGTGGGTGGAGCTCAATGGTTCATATTCCAAATTTAATTAGAATTTATTTTATTTTTTAACAAATTAGGATTATAGCAATTGCATGTTTGATGTGTAAGACTACACTAATAACCATGCTATTCAAAGTGAAGGATCGGATTGATGTCGTTGTCAATCTCATGCTAACTTAAATAAAATAAATATTTCGGTGCCGCCTTAGTATTGAAAATTGAATGATTATTCTCGTTAATATACTTATATTATAAATGAGTTGTGATTGGGGGTCCAAAAACGGGACGCTCCGAATGTCCTTAATTTTTTATTTTTTTTTTTTTCAGCAAAAGAAGGAAGACAGACGAAGAAGAGAAGAAGGGAAGGGGGAGGAGAAGGAGGGGGAGGAAGGACTGGAGGGAGTCTAAAAAATGGAGGAGGGCGACACGATCGGCGGCGATTGGCGGAAGCGACGCAATCAGCGGCGATTGGTTCTACTTCCCCTCTCTCTCTCTCTCCCCTCCCTCTCTTTCTCTCCCTCTTCCTCTACAACTCAAAGGTCCAAAAAAAAAAAAAAAAAACCTAATGCCCAAAACGACACCGTTTTGGGCATTCGGGGCACGGAAATTCGAGCACTAAATCATTTTTTTTATTATAAATAGAATTATTGTTCATCTATTTAAAAAATTAATTAATTTCTTGAAAAATTTAAAAATAATCATTTTATTCATAATTTTAAAAAAAAAAATCAGCAAAGAAAACACCATGTTGAAAAAAAAAATTGTGAGTAGTGATTATATATATATATATTATGCCTGAATTTTGAATTTAAATTTGAATGGAAGGTTCACTCTTCTTAATTCAACTCAACAAAAATGCATCCGACCCCCAGTAAATCCCACCAGGCATTGTGGGATTAAAAAAAAAAAACTAACTGACCAATGGAGACGCGCCACGTCACTAGGAGTGTGTAGCAGCGTTGCTCAACTCAAACCCATGCATAATGTAGTTTTTTCTTATCCAATCTCTCTCTCTCTCTATAGATATATATATATTAAATATGATGCTTTTGTATCTACATGTGATCTAAATATATATAATGTTTGGATCAAGGTCTCATTTGACTGTGGCTAAAAAATGAGTTTATTGGTTAAAATTTTTTAACTCATTTAATAAGCAAGTTTCTCATTAAAATGTCCACTCTACTCATTTTAAAAAATTATTAGAAAAGTCACATAAACCTAACAATGCGCCGAATAAACTGATTTTTTTAATATCAACTTTTTTATAGGTTTGTTTTTAATCAATAAAATTAACTTTTTCGCTGAGCTCCAAAACAAGCCTAAATTTTTTTGAACAAATTACCTACAAGTCCTTTTTGAAAAGTATATATTCTATTTAATTTTAAGATTTTTTAGATAAACTCAAAAGTCCTATACCCATTTATCTTCTTATCTTTCTTTACGCCTTACTTTTTTTCTATATCTGTCTTTCTCTAATACCGACCACGACCACGCCTTTCTTTTTTTTCTTTCGCTTTCTAATCTACAGTCACCAGCGATCAGCGACCACCATTGATTGGGATTCACAGGCACCCACCAAGTACCAACTCCTTATTTCTTGCTCACTGATGGCGAAAGAGATAAGTTTTCAACAAAGAAGATAAGTAGATCTACTCAAATCTGATGTAGATCTACTCATCTTAGATCTAGCTAGATCCAAATCAAAAAATAATTGTCGGAGTATAAGCATCTCTTTATATATGTCTCTTTTCTTTAATCACTCAGTTTTAATACTTTTTTCGTACTATACACTTCTATTTTCCTGTTATAATGGAAAAAATTTTCAAGTTCTGAACAATTTGTTTTCGAGTTTTAATTACAAGAGATGAAAACTATAAAATTTTACAGTTTTAATTTTTTTGATGTTGAATTGAATCATTATTTAGAACTGTAAAATGTTTCATAACTTTCTTTAGAATTGTAAAATTTTGTAATTTCATAACATATTTTTCAGTTTAATTGATAATGATAAATATTTAATAGAATCATACTTTTAAACTGTAACATTTTACAGTTTCAAAACTTGTTTTTCAGTCTAATAAATATTAGAAATTATTTGCTTAAATCCTATAACAATTGAAAATAGCATATGTTTTTTTTCATTGTTGTTGTTTGTTGGTCTTAGTTTTTTTTTTTTCCTTTCAATTTATCAATATTTCAGCAATATTCTAGACATTCTGACAATTTCCAGTGACGTTCAGAACATTCCGATGATACTTTGGCAAATTTCCAATGATATTCCGATGACTTTCCGATGCAGTTGAATATTCTGACGAGTCTCCAATGATCGTCTGGCAGAAGTCTGACGGTAATGGGATGTAGGAGCGTCTTTAACAAAAAAAAAATTAAAAAATAAGATTTTTTGATAACAATTCAAAATATATAAGACTAATTGATGCAAATATTTTACTTTGGGATTAGATGAATTTTAAACTTTATGTATGGGACTTATCAGTAAGTCCCCATTTTTTTCTTTTGTGTTTTTTTGTTTTGAAGCTTATGTGCTTAGGGCCTGACACTGCACCATGGTTTCTTGATATGCGGGTCCAGACAATGCACCACATGTTGGGCTTTTTAAACAATATAAACGTGGGCCTACTGGGCTTCGGCCTTAATACAAGGTTCAAATTGGTTAATGCCTATAAATCTGGGCCAACTCGAGGCCTTATTTTCTATTGGATTTGGCCTGAACAAAGGCCCCGTACTCTGTTTTTGTGGGCTCGTTCTTGCCCCCATGAAAAGAGAGAAGAGAAGGACCGGACTTACTAATTAAAAAAAAAGAAAAATAATTATGTGTATTTTATTTAATCTAATAACTTTTCGAGTAGACCCAAAAGTCCTACACATTTTCCTTTCTCGTTCTCTCTCTCTACTTTTTGTCTCATTCTTTACGTTTTCCTCTCTCACTTTTTTTCTGTGTTTTCCTCTCCTTCTATTTGTTATGTCCGACGACTGGTGAACACGCCTTTTTTATTCTCTTTCTTTTTCTAATATATAGTCACCGACAACCGACAATCACCATTGATTGGGGTTCACCGGCAACCACTAACCACCGACATCAACTTGTAACTTTATTCTCACCGACGGCGAAAAATCTACATGAGATCTGATTAGATCTAAATCAAAAATAATTGTCGGAGTACAATATTCTTTCTATATCTATTATTTCCTTCGATTTCTCAATTTTTCTACATTTTCTCTGTTACACATGTCTATTTTTCTGTTTTAATGGAGAAAAATTTCAAATTCTGAATAAGTTATTTTCAAGTTTTAGTCACATGCAGTGAAAATTGTAAAATTTTACAGTTTTAGCTTTTTTGGTGCTGAAATGAATCATGCTTTAAAATTGTAAAATTTTACAGTTTTATAACATTCTTTAGAATTGTAAAATTTTATAATTTCATAACATATTTGCTACCTTAATAGAATAATGCTTTGAAACTGTAACATTTTACAGTTTCAAAACATACTTTTTCAGTTTGATCAATATTACAGATTATTTGCTTAAATCCCACAAAAATTAAAAAATAATATATACTTTTTTCCATTGTTGTTTGTTATTGTTATTTTTTTTAACTATAATTTCTCCATTTATTTTTTTCATGACAATATTCTGAATATTCCGGTGAATCTCTAATAATGTTCTTGACATTTTTCAGTGACGTTCAGAACACTCTAGCAAACTTCTAGCAATGCTCAAAACACTCCGGCGAACTTGTGGTGATGCTCCGGCGACTTCTCGATGATGTTGAATATTCCGGCGAGTCGTTGGTGAGTTTGACGGAAGTCGTTGGATGTAGCAACATTTTTAAAGTTTTTTTTTTTAAAAAAAAAAAAGAGTTTTTGGTAAGTATTTTGTTTTGGGATTAGATGGATTTTGAATTTTGTATATGGGACTTATAGGTTAGTGCCCCCCCTCCCAAAAAAAAATTATATTTTATTTTTTAGTGATAAATTTATCATTGTAAAAATATTTTTTTAAAATATAATCCAACTATTTACACTTGACACATCATAATTTAATACAAATTAACATAAATAAATAATAAGAGTCAAAATTCCTCACTTGTTTATCATTTGACTCTAATACCAAATGATAATAATTTCTTTAGAACTCAAATTTGAAAACGACTTTGCAAATAGAGGGGGCCCAAAAGTTATATGGTTGTCTTGACACATTCACATGTAATATCTCAACTTGATTTTTATTGATATAAATAGCAAAATTCTTTACTTTTATGCTAATTTTTAAAAACATCTGAACAAATATCACAATATAAATTATATGAAATATTATTCTAAAAACACCTAATAATTCTCCTCAAAAAGGAAATTCCAATCACACCCTGTTTGGCTAGGAGACATTAATCAGTCGATTTGTAGCACATGCATGCAAGTTGCAGCTATCATTCTATTCAACTCCCAACATAAAATTTAAAAACACCAACAAAAAAAAAAAAACAAAGAGTAAAAATTAAAATCTTTATGAAGTAATATATTTTTTTAACTTATGAGAGAAAGGTTGGCTTCTTTTATTGTAGCTTAAAAATCAGTTATTAGCTAAAAAAACTAAGGGGTGGTTTGACATCCCCTAAATAATCCATCTTTTTATCTTTTTTTCATCACATCACCTCTCTACTTTTCTGTACATCTTTTCGTAAAAAGAAAAAAAGTGTACTTATTTAGATCATCCCAAATAATCCCTAAAATTCAATTGGTAAACTCATTTCTCATAAATAAAAAAATTCAATTTTGTCATTCTAAAAGGTCATTATAACAATTAAGAAAATTATGTGTCCAACCAACTAATTTTAAAGCATTAATTTTTTTGCAAACTTATTTTTAATCAATAAATTATTTTTTATTTTATTTTTTTAGAATAGAACAATTGGAAATAACTACTACTGAAAAAACCAAACCTTCTGAGGAGGGGGACAACGTGTCCCCAGAAGTACACAACACTCACTAAATTCTCTACCAAACCCTACCCCTCAAGCTTTTATGGCAGAATAAATTCAAACAAATTCGTCTCTTTCTATATATCTATCTATATATATTAGGATTATATGTAACGGCTATATCATTTTATGTGGACTAATAAGTAAGGTTATGTGCATAAAAATTAACGACCCCGTTACGTAGCTCGAAAATGGAGAGCTCAAATGGCTCAAATTTTTTTTTTTATTCTTTTACCTTCTCCTTCATTCTTTCTCTTCTGCCTTCCCTCTTTTTTTCCTTCTCCTTCCTTTTTCAGTTCTTTAAAATCTAGTGTTTGGGTTTGTTAAAAAAGCCTCACAGCCGTTCTCTCTCTTTTTCCTTCTTTCTCTTCTTCCTTCCCTCTCTTTTTCCTTTTGGGTTTGTTAAAAAAAGCTACACAGCCCTCTCTCTCTCTCTCTCTCCTCAAACCCAAGAAAGAAGAAGAGATCAAAAAAAATAATGATTCAGCCGAAAATCCACAGCCAAAATCAACACAGTTTGCAAAATCAAAATTTTTAAAAAAAAAATCAAAATTATCGCAGTTTGCAAAATAATCCAAAAAATCACAACAACAAAAAAAAAAAATTCAAAACAAATCAAAACAACCACAGTGAAGATATCAAAATCAAAATCAAAGCAATTGAGACCTCTCCGTCCATGGCGGTGGGTTGGGTCTCCGTCAATGGTAGATCAAGCTTCGGCCTCTCGAAGATCAAGCTTCGGCTTCTCCTCTCTTCCTCTCGCCTATCTGTTTCTCTCGCGCCTCTCTCTGCCTCTCTTCCTCCTTCTCTGTTTTTTCTCTCGCCTATCTCTTTCTCTCAAACTAGTTCAAGAAAGAAGAAAAAGAAAAAAAAAAAAAAAAAGTGTCAAAACGATGTCGTTTTGACACTCAAGGCATTCGAGCCGCTCAACTTTCGAGCTACCACGCATTTCTCAAAAATTAAATACAGAATGTGATACAATCCTCTCATAAGATGTGGGGTTCATATGTGTGGGATTCGGGAGTGGGACTCATCCCTTGTGAGAGAGTTGTGTCTCATTTTGTATTTGATTTCTGTATTTCTAACATTACTAGTGGACTAATAAAAAAATTTAAATGAAATTAGATGGACAAGTTTTATTTATCACTAACTCAAACATATAGTTATTCACCCAAAACTCAAACATAATAGTGTGATTTTTCCTACGGAAATATGTTGTTATATACTATATTTATGTATACATGTGTATAATTTCCTTATTTTTAAAATTGTACCAAAACACAGGAACTTTTTACCAAAAAAACATTCTTGTTTGAAAAATATTTTTCATCAAATTAAATAGAACATTAAAAATCAACTCTACGTGGGCAAAAAATTGAAATTATTTTTGTTTTTCATTTCTTTTTCAGATTATATGAACAAAGGTTGCGTGTGAATTGATAATATGGTTTTTCTGTGGCTTGCCTTGCAATGCAAGTTGGTCTACACCAAACATTCATAAACAGAGAGACTATTTATGTTTATCATTAGGTTTTGGATGTTTCATTTAATTTCATTGTCCAAAAATAGTAAACGATATTTTTGCCACTGTTGAAAGAGTAGTAAATCACATGGATTTCCATTAATGCCCATGTTGTTGATATTAATTCATTTCAGAGTTGACATAAATAATCTTGGGAAATAAACTAAAATAGTCAATATGCCACTAATATATTGAGCAATTATATTCAGTATCATATGTAACAATATCTTATACAGTATAATCTGTTAGAAATGGTTTTGAAAATTAGATTATTCTTCAACTTTGTTCTATTTTTTAGTTGGGACCCATGGGTTAAATTTGGCTGGTTTAAATGGTAATGCGTTCTATGCTGAACTGTGATTCACGTGATATATTTGGTTGCTCAAAACCATTATTGGTTGAATGAGAAATTGAAGGTAAAGAGAGCTCCATGAAAATGGTGTTTCTGATGAAATTTCCTAAAGGTTTGAATAAAGGTTTGTCTGAAATTGATTTGGTAGGAAGCTTTGAGTGGGCTTATAAGGCTTGAGTTTGGAACTTAGGGTAGGCCCCAATAGGCACCCAAGTTTTGTACAGAGGGAGGTTATGAGCAAAATGGACTAGATCCATTGGACCCAAAAATAAACGCAGGCGTGCGCCGCCATCCATCCGGGCAGGTTGGGCTAGGCCGGGCGCGGATGCGTGGAGTGAGGTTGGGTTGGGCTTGTCCGGCCCAATACCTATTTTTTTGGGCCAAAAACATTTGAATTTTATTTTATTTTTTGATAAAATAAAATTTCTGTCCAGAATTCAAATTAATTCCGAAAAAAATTTGTCCGGTTTTTTCCTCTACCAAAATTTTTCTCGGTTTTTATCTGTTTCAATTTAAACCATAACAGTTTCAGTATCTGTTCAAATTCAAACCCAAACAGTGTCATATTTATTCAATTCAAACTAAATAGGTTTGCACCTGTTTAATTCAAACCAAACAGCCACTTTTCTCCTATAAATAGACAGACCCTCTATTGATTTTTCATTCACAATTTTTGTACTTCTCCTCTACAATAAATCTTTGCATTTTGCTGCATTATATTTCTGTGAGAAAGAATGTAAACACTTAGGCCTTGTTTGTCATAACCTAAAAAAGTCAAAAAGCCACTATCATATTTAAGTCACATCATCTAATTTAAATCACATCACCCCTCTATCATATTACTTCAAACCCAACTCATACCCAACCGATATTTCATAAAAAGTCAAAAAATGCACTTATTTAGATCATCACAAACCACCCCTTAGTGTATTCGTTATGCAAACAATTTGTAGTGCTGTTATTGTTTGCTGTTGATCATTTTATTGTGGAAGATAAACGTCCACGATCTGAAAACACCGTGGAGAGGACGAATCTGTCTTAAGGACACAGTGTTAAACAATTGACTTCATCAGAAAATTTGTTCAAGAAATTAATTTGATAAGTAATTAATTTATTTTCTGTTTTATCATTTTTCTGTTTCAGATTTTTATTTTGTTTTTGTAACAAAATAAAATTTTGTTTTATTTATTTGATTTTATTTTTTGGTTTAATTTTTGTAATCAAACAAATTCTATCATTTCCTTTATTTCTTCTGTATCCCGTTTGTTGTTAAGTACACAAACATAATTTATTTTTCAAATACAGTGAAGATTGTCTAACAATTTTAAGACAAATTTGTTTTTTGGTGTCTTCATTGTATTTATTTCTGTATTTTCACAATGTGATATTCTTGTTGGAAAATACAAATAGTAGTAATATATTGTTTATTTTCTTTGACAACTAGTAGTAATATACTTGTGTCATTAACAATTGCAGAATATTAATTTGTGTTACAGAAAATTATTGTGGTATTTTATTTTTCTAATTTTAGTAACAAGGAAAATAAAATTATTTTGTGTTGTAATTTATTTTCTGGTTTTAGTAACTAGAAAATTAATTTGTGTTTTGATTTTTTCTGATTTTTGTAATAAGATATTATGGCTACTGCAGCTAAAACTGCAACTGAAAGTGGTACTCCAATTGTTTCACCAACTCCGGTCCCTATCTAGAACCATATTCAAGTTCTAATAAATCATAGAGAAAAATTGAAAAAATTTAACAGTACCGAGTTTAAGAGATGGCAGTAGAAAATGATGTTTTATCTTACAACTCTAAATTTAGTCCGGTTTCTCCATGAAAGGCTTCAGTACTTAAAGAGGATAAAAGTGATCGGCAAGTTGTTACTGCTGTAGACGCTTGGAAACATTCTGATTTCCTATGCAGAAATTACATCCTCAATGGCCTTGACAACATGCTGTATAATGTTTACATCCTCTGAGAATAGCAAAAGAAATATGGGATTCTTTGGAGAAAAAAAACAAGACAGAGGATGCCGGCACGAAGAAATTTGTTGTCAGTAAATTTCTAGACTTCATTATGGTAGACTCCCAAACGGTAATTTCTCAAGTTCAAAATTTTCAAATAATTTTGCATGATATTCATTATGAAGGTATGTCTCTTAGCGAGTCTTCCCAAGTTGCTACTTTAGTGGAAAAGTTACCACCGGCTTGGAAAGATTTCAAAAATTATTTAAAACATAAACGCAAGGAGATGACCGTGGATGAATTAATTGTAAGATTGAGAATTGAGCAAGATAACCGAAAGGCTGAAAGAGGAATGGTAAAAATTTCATTGAGTCTAAGGCTAATATAGTTGAACAAGTGCACGAACTACATAATAAAAAGAGGAAGTTTACTGGAGATGGTTCTAAACAAGATGACAACAATGGCAATAAAAAATTCAAAGGTAAATGCTATAACTATGGCAAGATCGGATATCAAGCTTCTGATTGCCGCCACCCTAAAAAGGATCGCGAAAGTACAAGCAAGAAGACCACCAATCAGGCCAATGTGACAGAATTAGATTACATCTCTGACGGGGTAAATGATATCAATCTCTCTACTGTGGTATCTGAGACTAATTTAGTTGAAAATCCCAAGGAATGGTGGGTTGACATTGGAGCAACTTGTCACATTTGTGCGGACAAGAAGATGTTCACTATCTACAATGAGACTGTAAATGGTGAATAACTTTTTATGGGAAATTCTTCTACTTCTACTGTGGCTGGATAAGGAAAAGTGATCTTGAAGATGACATCAGGAAAGGAACTGACCCTCAACAACGTACTGCATGTACCAGACATCCGAAATAATTTAGTTTCTAGTTCTCTATTAAGTAAAAATAGTTTTAGGCTTGTATTTGAGTCTGATAAATTTGTATTAACAAAGAGTGATATGTATGTTAGTAAGGGATATATGAGTGATGGTCTATTCAAGTTGAATGTAATGACGGTTGTACCAAAATTTGTTATTAATAAGAATAACACATCTTTTGCTTATATTCTTGAGTCGAATTTATGGCATGGTAGATTAGGCACTACAACAAAATGCACTTTTGGGGACTAAAAAAAAATTTAGTTGCCAAAAGTTGTGGAATCGGCGACTAAAAATAATATTAGTCAGCAAAAGTCAAATAATTAGCTACTAATTTTTTTTAGTCGGGGAATAGTGATTATTGGCAACTAAAAAAAAATTAGTCATTAAAAATATTACAATTGGCGACTAAAATTATAGTTAGTTTCATCACAATTGGCGACTAGCTAAAATATTACAATTCGAGTGATATATAGATATTACAATTCGAGTAATATATAGAATTTTTTTAACGACTAAAAATTCGACTAAAATTTTAGCTAGTTTCATTTTAATATTTTTATATATCTATATATGTATAATTCAGGTTTCAGGTTACTCGGGTTGTTTGACGTCTTTGTCCAAACTCGCCCAAATTTAATTCAGGCTTCTAAATTTTTGCCAAACCCGTACCGAATTTAAAAATATTTTGTCAAAGCCCTAAAAAAAATTTGGCTAGGTTCAGGTTAGTTGGGTTGAACCTGCCTAAATTGCACCCTTATGTGATATTTTCCCTTTCAAAAATGTTAACAACACATAATGAACTGATCACATTGCACTAAAATTGAAAGTATGAGGTTTACATAATTCTAATTGAAATTATGAAAATTAAAGTGAAATATAATTTACCTCATCTTCATTAGCTGGGGAGTATGAATCCTTCGATTTGAATTTTACCAAGTCCTATAGTCCTCCCCCTTTCCCTACTATCATTTAAGTATTGTTCAAATTTTACAAGGACTTTGTTCATAAAATTAAGCTTTAAAAGTTATTAATTTAGATAGTTGTCTTCAATTGTACCACATAAGTTGACATAAAAAATTCTAATAAATAAATAAATGAAAGTGATAACTTAAGGGTGAAAAAAAATAATAATAATAATAATTTATGGGATAAAGGTTAAACAAACTTTTTATTTTTATTTTTTATATTTCCTATTAAAAAAATCAATTATATTTACATGAAACAAGCTTCTGTGGAATCTACTTTCATGTGGATTGAACGTGCAATTGAGCCCACAGAGCTCATCACAAATCTTATTCCAGTAGTTTAAATAGTTGATTTTATTCTTATTGTATTTATTTATTTAAAAATAAATAATTTATTTTAAAAAATGTACTTAGAAATTAGAATCCGCTTGACAACGTGCCATTTTAGTAAAAACAATTGTCAAAGTCATTCAAAAAAGTCAAAAACTTAAAAGAATTTCAACTCACATAAAAAAAAAGTTAAAGATTTCTTCTTATTCACTCTAATTTTTGCATTAATTTCATTTGGTTTAACTTATTAAAAAAAGACCTCAATATAATTATGTTAAATTTGTAGATTTTTTTTATTTATTTTAATCTCAAAAAGGTCAGTATAATTTATTCTTTATTTTATTTCACTTGTTTTCTTTTATATAGAAGTTTCTATCGTAAGATAATTTTATTAAGTTGATTGACATTTATAAGAGTTCATCTCCCCATTATCGCGTTTTTCTCCTAATTCAACTCCCTTTAGGGAGAATTGAACTTATGATCTCTCCTTAGGATTAAACCTTTAGAAGAGTCATGCTTATATAAGGCCCATTTAGGAAACGATTTTTTTAGTAACTTTTTGACTAAAATATGATGTACAAAAAAAAACAATAATGATACGCACACAAAGAACCAAATACATAACCAAACACATAAAAATTTTAAACTTTCTAATACTTTTTTTAACTTTTCCACTGAAATCAACACTTCCAAGCGTGGCTGAATATTAGAGAATGGTGGGTCATATTTATGCAGATTTGTTTATGGTAAGTTTTATACATATATATATATGCAATAATCTTTCACTCTTTTTTTTTAAGTAGGTATTTACATACAAATCTCTTAAACTATAAATATATATATATATTATTTTGATTCCTTAAATTATACAAACATATAAATAGACCTCTTAAATTATTGAGAAGTATTACTTTGCCTGTACTACAAATTGATTTTTTTTATGTATATATTTTTTTCATCTTTAGTGAATTTTATAAATATTTTTTTTTAAGATACACTTTATCTAAATATGCTTAAAAAATATAATATCAGTGAAATTTTTTTTAAAAAATTCAACAAATACAAAGAATATTTTAAAAAATAAATTTTAATATATTTTCATATTTTATTGTATTCAATAAATTTTTTAAAGATTTTTGTATAAATTTTATACTTTTTAATATATCAAGATTAAATGGATTAAAAAGTTAAAAAAATTGATCAGAATATTTTTAAAAATTACTAAAAATATGAAAATACAAATTGAAAACTCCAAAAATTATTTTTAAAAATTCCAAACAGTGACTAGTCCAAACAATAACTAATTCATCTCCCCCTTATTGGACTTTGCACCTCTTTTACCGACCAAAATTATTTTTGGTCGCCAAAAATACTTTGGGCGACAAAAATTTTGGTCGCCGTTAATTTCTCTTCAGCTACAAAATAGAATAGTCGGCATATATATTTCATTTGCCAACAAAAAATTGATTTAGTCGCTAAAAATGATAAAAGTTTTGGGAGGGAAACAACGCTCGCGCTTCCTCTGTTAGACGAAATGATATTCAAACTCTCTCACACCCAGACTGTCTCACCACCAAACCTCACACGAAATCACTTCACTGTAACCCACCGTACGAAGGACATCGGTACGGCCACTCACAGCCGAAAATCACCACTGCCACAGCCGCAGATCACAGGTTCTCTCTCTCTCACTCTCGGTCTGTCTGTGTGTGTCTCTCTCTCTCTCGATCATAGTCTCTCTCTGTCTATCTCTCTCTCTCTCTCCCCATCCTTTGTCTCCCCCTTTTCTAATTGTTCATTTAGGGTTTTATTTCGTGTTCATTTAGACTGTTCCTCTGTTTTCCCATTTTCTGATTTTTTGGACTGAAAAGTGTTTTTTGTTAGCTTTCACAATCTCTTATATATATATATATATGTATGTATTAAGTTTTGTGTTGAATGTTGAACTGTGGTGTTGAATATGTCACAAGTATCATAGAATTTTGCTGGGGGTTTGTAATTGTTGTATCAATCTTACAGGTTTTGGGCAATCGATACTAGATTATGAATCATATGAAAATTTGATGTTATCGGATATAGAAATTAGTGAATACATTTTTTGTTTTGGTGGAGCTATGTTAATGGGTTGATATCTACTCTAGTCATGTTATTGTTGGGATTGTTTCCTTATTTATTTATTGAAAAAGAGTAATCGTGATTTTTATTGGATTTCTTATAAATAGACATAAAAATTGTAGTGGTGCTAACTTCGTATCTAGAAAATAAATCAAGTAAGAAATTTATTTTTGTATAATATTTTCTTTGGAAAAATGGTAACACCAAGGTGGCAGTGGCTTTTCTGATGTTATTTACATGTATGCATTTATTTTTTTAATTATATTTTCTTATTTTTAAACATAAAAATGTAACGGCCCTATATTAATAAATATAGGTGAGATTGTAAAAAAATCAAGGAAGTAATTTGTATGTGTATGGTATTGTTCTTTTAAAAAATGGTACTATTCAAACATGAAATTTTGCAATCACATTTTTATTTTTTGTGGCTCACAGTAATCAATGTTTTGTTATGAAATGAGACAGCCATAAAGAGTCACATCATTTAACATTACTCCTATAACTTATTTATTATTCGGGGGATATGTTACCCAAAAGACAACCTAAGAGGGGGGTGAATTAGGTTTTTACAATTAAAATTAATAATACCCTAATAAAAATTATGACTAACACAACAGATAAATATAATTAATGAAATAAAAATAATTAAAACAAGTGTCTTAACAACTATGTCAGTTAATGATTTTAGCACAGTAAAAATGTGAAATATAGCTATGGCAATTTAAAATAAAATAAAGAGATAAAGGAAAGAGATGCAAACAAATTTATAGTGGTTCAGTTTCAACTCGGCCTACGTCCACTCCTCAAGTTTCACTTGAGATTTTTCACTATCTTCTAGCTTCACAGGGGTGCTAGCAACCTCTTTACAAATTGAACAATCCTCCACCGATTTTACACAGACTTCACAAGCCCAAACCCTTACAAATCTTAGGTGATTCACAATCACTCTCAAGATTTCAAGAACGCAATGTTTGCAACACTTTTACAAGATGAAATGGTATTTTTGCTTTCAAAGAAGGCTTACAATAAATATTTCTCAAAAATAGCTATATAAAATGAAATTTTGATTTTTCTGTAAATCTCACATAAGAAAGATGGGCTTAAAGCTATAAGTCTCAGTGTATAATTTCTGATAATAGATGTGAGTGATTATAGATCAAAGAATATTTTCAGGTTTTTTGTAACTTGTTTACATTAGAGGCTTTGGTGTATATAATGAAAATTATAGCCGTTTATAGCCGTTGTATTCATTTGAATTTATAGCCGTTTATAACCGTTGTAGTCATTTGAATTTATAGCCATTTATAGTCGTTGTACTTCCATCATTACCAATTTGAATATCTTCCACTCCATCATTACAAATTTGAATATCTTCCACTTGAACCTTTTGAACCTTTTGGCCTTTTAAACCTTTATAGTCGTTTATAGTCATTATACTTCCATTATTACTAATTTCAATATCTTCACCTTAAACCTTTTGAACCTTTTGACCTGCTGCTGTGCTAAGTTGTTTGAACCTTTATTTTGGGCTGTTTGAACTCCTGATTTAATCAAATATTAAATACATTCTAACAATATTTTAGAATAAAGGTTTAGGTGAGAAATAATGAGACAAAATAAATTTTGATTTTATTTTTCTCTTTCAAATAAATCATCAAAATAAATTTTGAATTCTATTTTTCTCTTTCAAATAAATTAAAACATAATTAA
Source organism: Camellia lanceoleosa (assembly GCA_025200525.1). NCBI lineage: Eukaryota > Viridiplantae > Streptophyta > Magnoliopsida > Ericales > Theaceae > Camellia > Camellia lanceoleosa. The sequence goes on from CM045769.1 coordinate 167,163,595, forward strand.
ATAAATCATCAAAATAAATAAGTCTAACAATCTCTCCCGTTTTGATGATGGCACACAATGTTGTTTTGATTTGATTTAGGAGTAAGAAAAGCTCTCCCTCAAGTCATACTCCCTGAATTCATTTCTAAATACATAGATTTGCACATGTGTAATAAATAAACTTTAATTAGAGACATGTTATGAGACTAAGATAACATCAGATTAGTTTGAAAATAATACCATAATTTGACAATAATACCATAATACATAACATCATAAGTTTTCTCCCCCTGTGACATTATCAAAAGGAAATCATAGGTCAGAATCTGGAGAAGGAGGAGGAGGAAAATGATAGTAATAAATGACATCAAAAAATAGATAATCAATATATAGCTATACAATATATATATATACATATATGCATACACATACAACTCTCTCGTGTCTCTCTCTTTTTTTGCAAAACGCGGTTGCCACGCGGCTTGGCTTTTGCTTCAGTGGCCAACAAAAGCAGCTCTCCTCGATTGTTGCTCGCCTCGGTTATCTCTCCCTCATTGTCTTCTTCTCTTCAGCCTTCTTCTTAATCACACTCGTCCATTTTCTTCTTCACCATTCTGTACCACTCTCTTCTGTTTCTTCGCAACTCATTTCTTTTACACCTCTCACCTCTAAACCATGGCTTCCTCATCCCGTCCCCTCATTCTGTTTCTGGATCTGAACGATCCTATAAGCTCTACCGGACCGAGTGCCCCTACTCCTACTTTTCCTGTCATTCCTCTTCCAAATCTTCTTATGATGTCAATTGAGCAAATCATGGCAGCTCAATCTGACATAGAAGCCAATCATTTCACACTGACATCTTGCATGGAGACAATGACGGCAATCACAAAATTGGCTCACAGATTACAGAATAGGACGAGTGAGCTCCATCAGGTCAACGCCCAACTCTCTTTGCTCCAACGCATATACAAGGATGCACGAGCAGAAATAGGCGCACTGAAGGTCGAAAATAAAGAGCTTAAATAGAAGACCACCTCCATGGCCCGATTTGGAGCAACGTTGTTCTTGGCCTTTGATAGTCAGCGAAAAGTCGTCGCTTTCGACGAAAGCACTGGGGCAGGGGCGTCAAGGGTCGCCCAAGGTGATAAAAAGAAGAAGAGAGCAGTGGAAGAGGCGAGTAAGTAAGATCGGCGTATGGCCGTAAAAAAAAATGACGATTTTTTTTGTTTATGTAAATTTGTTTATTTTGATCGTCATATGGCCGTAAAAAAAAATGAATGGTGTTTTCTTTTTTATGTAAATATTTGTATTTTGATTTGTTGTTGTTTTTATGTTTAAATACTTTAAAATGAAATTAAAAAGTAGAGAAAAAAATAAAAAAAAATTAAGTTCAAACAAAAAATAATAATGAGAAAAAAAAATTAAGCCTAATAGCAAAATAAAAAATTAAATTAAATTAAAATAAAATAATACCAGCAAAAATTAAACTTAATGGGACGTTAGTGTTATTGGAATGGTAATGCAAAAAAAAAAAAATACCATGAGGGTTTTAAAAAAAATCAATGTATGCAAAGTTAATTTTATCTCAAGATGCAGAACTCAAAAAAAATAAAAAAAATTACACAGTTGAGAATAGCAAACTGTTAAGGAGAATAAATGTATGAAGGACTTGAGAGCATTCAACTGATATAAATGTTTCTATATCAATGTAGCAATACACATATATCATTTTAATAAAAATTCAAGTTTTACAGTCATAACAAAACTTTTTAAGTAGAAATCGACATTCAAAGCTCGCCACGAATAAAATTGAAGCGATCCTCGCTTAGAGGTTTTGTGAAAATATCCGCAAATTGCTTGTTGGTGTTTACAAATCCAAGTACAATATCCCCCTTTTGAACATGATCTCTTAAAAAATGATGTCGAATTTCAATATGTTTTGTTCGTGAGTGTTGAACCGGATTTTTGCTTAAATTGATGGCACTAGTATTATCACATTTAATAGGGATATGATTATAATGCAAATCAAAGTCCTCCAATTGTTGTTTCGTCCAAAGTATTTGGGCACAACAACTTCCGGAAGCTATATATTCAGCTTCGGCCATTGATAAAGCAACATAATTTTACTTTTTGCTAAACCAAGATACTAATGAGTTACCAAGAAAGTGACAAGTGCAAGTGGTGCTTTTTCTATCAAGTTTACATCCGGCAAAGTCGGCATCCGAGTAACTAATTAAATCAAATGCAACACCTCTAGGATAAAACAGTCCCAAATTTTGAGTGCCAACAAGATATCTAAAAATTCTTTTAACAGCACTGAGATGTGATTTTTTAGGATTTAATTGATAACTAGCACACATATAAACACTAAACATAATATCGGGTCTACTTGCAGTTAAATAAAGAAGTGAGCTGATCATACCTCGATATTTCGTTTGATCAATGGACTTACCTTTTTCATCATTGTCTAGCTTAATAGATGTGCTCATAAGTGTTCCAACTATTTTTGAGTCATACATACTAAACTTTTTGAGTAGTTCTTTTGTGTACTTAGCTTAGTTGATAAAAATTCCTTCCTTAAATTGTTTGATTTGAAGCCCAAGGAAATAATTTAACTCCCCCATCATGCTCATCTCAAACTCACCTTGCATACACTTAGCAAATTCTTTACACAAGGTTTCATTAGTAGCACCAAATATAATGTCATCCACATATATTTGCACAATAAGTAAATCATCATTTTAGTTTTAATAAAAAGTGTTGTGTCAATCGTTCCTCTAGAAAAATTATTTTCAATCAAAAATTTACTTAATCGTTCATATCATGCATGAGGTGCTTGTTTCAAGCCATATAAAACTTTGATAGTTTAAAAACGTGATTTGAAAAAGCATTGTCACGACCCAAACCCACCCCTATGGGTTTAGCACCATAACCGGCCAGTAATCTGTGATTACCGAAGGCCTGCTTGATAGTAAAACAGTAATACAGAGTACAGGGGCTGGCGGAAGCCAAAACAGTAATAAAAGATATCCAATGAGCTGTGACAGTCTGTATGCAAAAAGACTTTTCATACATATTCACATTCTAACAAAACAGTATGTACATACGTCATTTACAGGCATTCAGGTTAGGGACCAAATCCTTACCATAACAGTACAGTACAAATATCATTCAGTCTATACAGTATTACAAAACAGATACAAAAAGGAAAAATTTAAAACACCCCAAAAAGCCCTAGCTTGAAGGACTAGGAACCTCTCGTGAGGCACAGTGGTTGGCTTGACAAAAAAAGAGTTTAACCCAACGCTCCTCGCTCCGATCCGGTGCTTGGACATCTACATATATATATAAACAGTGAGGTAACGCCCAGTGAATAACATATGCATAAAGAGGTTAAGAATGAATGTCCTTCCAGTATTTAAAACAGTCATTTGAATAGCATATCAGTTATTCGATCATAGCAGTCATAAGTGGTACATCCAATAGCAAACAGTACAGTAGGTCTTAACAGACCGAACAGTCAGTTGATTGCCATCATATCAGTAAACAGTAGTGGTTCCAACATAGGAACCAACAGAGATCTCAGTAACAATAGCAGTAACAGTTCAGTAACAGTAAATTGCTATGGATGCCGCGAATACAATTCATAAATAGGATAAACATTCATTCAATAAACAGTGTCATTTCATAAAGCAGTACAGTCATTTGCTCAGAAAATAATCTCAATTGAACATATCTTTACAACATTGTTACTCACAGAGTTCTGGGCTACAGATAGGCTAGTGAGCTTCCTCAGATGCCAACCCTACACAGTTACAGGATGAACACACACTAAGTTGCTCGTTTGGGAAACAATAACTTAGTCTCTAACTTGACTCGGTGTGGTTTTATAGTATTATCCTCATTAAGATGCCTTAAACTAGGCCTAAGAATGCCTAGGATGGAATGAGGATACAAAGATGCACTTTTAAATACTTTTCAAAATTTTCAGAAAACAAGGGTCTCGCTCGAGCGTGGCTTTCTACGCTCGAGCGGACATGCAGACAAAGGATCCCCGCTCGAGCGTCACTTTACTCGCTCAAGCGTACTGTAAAACATGGCAAAAGTACTGGATGCACAAAATTTACACTCGACGGGCGCTCGACCTCCGCTCGAGCGTGAGACACAAAACCTCGCTCGAACGTGCATTCATCCGCTCGAGTGGACTATAAACACATGCAAAGTACTGGATACACGCATTTCCCGCTCGAGCGTCACTTTTCCCGCTCGAGCGAAATGCATGAATTCAGTGTGTATGCTCGAGCGTGGAGTTACCCGTTCGAGCGTGAGTCCAAAATCTGGAATTTCCAAATTTGAACCTCAAGCTCAAAACCAACTTTTAAAAGCATCAAATTCGATTCTTTTGGGCTAATTTTCTGGAAAACACTTGGAAACTCATAATATGACATGTTTCAAAGATCAATTTGAGAAATCAAAACCCAAAGGTAGTTCAATTAAACACAATTTCAAACAAAACTTCAAGAACATAAATTAAATGTACCATGCATGTATTTAAACAACTTCAAGGCTTCAAATACTTGCTCCAAAGAGCCAATTCCTTCAAAATCAAAATGAATTCATGGACTATAACAATAATATGGACATGTATGCAAGAATTCCCATGAAAACAACTTTAAATTTCAAGATGTGCACATGCATGCATGATTTAGCTCTAAATTCAACATATTAAGCTAATTCTTGACTCACTCTTCAATATGTCATGAACCATGCAAGAACTAACTTAAATTCACCAACAAGAAGGTAAATGTCCTACCTTAGGTCTAGAATGCAAGATGTACAAGCTCAATTTGCACAATTATACTCCAATTCTTCTAGTTTCCAAGCCAAATTGAGATGAAATCAAGCTTTCTCCTACTCTCCCTCTCTCTAATTGGTTTGTCTCTCAAAATGGCTGAGCAAAAGGTATGTCTAATTGTACTCAAGCCTCAAGGTGTTGGAGAAAGTGGCCCACTAAGCATGGCAATTTGATGAATAAGTCCAATTCTCGTAAATTAGCATTATTTAATCCAATTTAATCATACCAAATCAAATTTCAATTAAACATACCATAATTTCACATAAACTCTAATTAGCATAAAACATTAATCAATTTCAGATTCGGCCGCCGATAAGGTCTTCAATTTGCAGTTTAAACATAAAACATGAACAGATAATTCAGCAGTCAAACAGATAGAAATGCATTTAAACTAACATACTCAATCAATCAGTTAGAATTTCAGTCAATCAGTCAATTAACATTCTTAATCATAGATTATCACTAATCAGTGGTGAGGGTTGTCACAAACATGATCTTCAAAACTTGAGGGGTTGTTTAACATAAATTTCTTCATTTATAAAACCATTAAAAAAGACACGTTTTACATCCATTTAATAAAGTTTGAAATCTCTAAAACATGCAAATGCAAGTAATATGCAAATGGCTTCTAATCTAGCAACCGGAGCAAAGGTTTCATTGAAATCAATACCTTCTTCTTGATTGTATCCTTGTGCAACAAGTCTAGCCTTGTTTCTTATAATTGTGCCGGATTCATCAAGCTTGTTTCGAAAGATCCATTTGGTACCAATAATGGTATGATCTTTAGGTTTTGGCACAAGTTCCCACACTTTGTTTCTCTCAAATTGGTTAAGCTCTTCATGCATAGCTATCATCCAATATTCATCGAATTCGGCTTCTTAAAAGTTTTTAAGCTCAATTTGTGAGAGAAAAGCCAAGTTACTACAAATGTTTCTAAGTGAAGAGCGAGTTTCAATATCTTTTGTAGGGTCACCTAGGATTAAATCCTTAGGGTGATTATGAACAAACTTTCATTCTCTTAGCAAATCATCATTGTTTCCTCCTTCTTCTTGAGGTGGGAGAATAGGTTGTTCAATCTCTTTGTTCAACTTACATGGTTGGTTCTCTTCTTTGTAGATACTTGAATCTTCCACATTTTGTTCCAAATCTATATTATCACTAACAATTTACTTTTGAGCAGAGATGCTAGTTTCATAATATGCCACATGTATAGATTCTTCCACAACAAGAGTTCTTTTATTAAAAATACGATAAGCTTTGCTAGTTAAAGAATAGCCAAGAAAAATTGTTTCATCAGATTTCGAATCAAATTTACCTAAGTTATCCTTACCATTATTATGCACAAAACATTTACAAACAAAAACATGCAAGTGACTAATGTTGGGCTTCCTATCATGCCAAAGTTCATAAGGAGTCTTTTTGAGAATAGGTCTAATTAATGCACGATTTAAAATATAGCATGCGGTGTGAACGACTTCGGCCCAAAAATATTTAGAAAGATTTTTTCACAAAGCATTGTTCTACTCATCTCTTCTAAAGTTCTATTCTTCCTTTCTACTACACCATTTTGGTGAGGGGTTCTAGGTGCTAAAAAAATTACATCCAATACCATGCTCATCACAAAACAATTCAAAATTTTCATTTTCAAGTTCTTTACCATGGTCGGTTCGAATATTAGTAATGAAAAAGCCTTTTTCATTTTGAATTCTACGACAGAATTTTGTGAAAGAAGAAAAGGTTTCATCTGTGTGTGCTAAAAACATAACCCATGTAAATCTTGAATAATCATCAACAATAATAAGACAATAACGTTTACCACCTAGACTAGATGTCCTTGAGGGACTAAATAAATCTATATGCAATAGTTGTAAAAGTCTAGTTGTGGAAATATTAGATTTTGATTTAAATGATATTTTAGTTTGTTTTCCTTGTTGACAAACATTACAAAGATGATCTTTTTCAAATTTAATTTTTGGAAGTCCAATAACTAAATCCTTTCTCAAAAGTTTAGCAATTAAATCTATATGAGCATGACCAAGTCTTCTATGCCATAACCAATTATTTTCATTATTAACATATAAACATTTAACATCACTAGCATAGAGATCATTAAGATAAAAAGCATAAACATTTTCACAGCGATTACCAACGAATAAAGATTTATGATCATTTGTGCTTTCAATTGTGCAATGTGATTTATCAAAAATAACTCAATTACCTTTATCACATAATTGACTAATACTAACTAGGTTATGCTTAAGTCCATCAACAAGTAAAACATTTTCAATAGAAGGGTTAGAAGAAATACCGATCCTACCAATACCGTTGATTTTTCCTTTCTTGTTGTCTCCAAAAACAAAAAGGTCTCCATCTTTCGATGACAGTGTAGTAAAGAAAGATTTATTTCCGGTCATGTATCTAGAACATCCGCTATCAAGGTATCACTTCCCTTCTTTAGCTTTGGACTTAAGGCAAACCTACAAGATGACAATCAAGTGTTGGTTTTGGTACCCATAGTTTCTTGGGTCCTTCTTGGTTAGTTTTGTTAGATCCCTTAATAATCCAAATTTTTTTAATTTCCATGTTCATATTCTTTTTTAATGGAGAATAAGATATATAATGGCCTTTCTTTCTACAATAATGACAAGTAATATGAGGGTGTGTCATGAGAGGTGCCTTTTCAAAAATTGTATTGAGATTCTTTTGTTTCTTAATAGGGTCATATCCAATACCTGCTTTATCGAAAACACATCTTTAATTTCCAAGAAGCAAGTTGAAATTAGTTCTACCTTTTACAAAATTTTTAAGTGTTTTTGTTAAGTCATCAACATTGTTTTTTAAAGTAGTTTTCTCATTAGAGATTGTGTCAAAATCATTTTTCAAAACAATTTTTTCTTTCTTCAATTCTTCTACATTACTAGATAGAGATGCAACAGATTTTTTTAACACATTATTTTTGGCACAAACTTTTCTAATTCATCTTTTAGTTCATGGAATGCACTTTCAAGTTCTTTATAAAGAGTAGTTACCTCATCTTGAGTAGAGTCTTTATCTTCAAGAACCATGAGACACAAGTTGGCTACTTCATTTTCAATTTCATCACTTAAGCTTTCATCTTCACTTTCTCCCCAAGTTGCTACCATGGCCTTCTTGTTTCTTTTGTAGTCTTTTCCATGATTTTTCAATTTTGGACAATCCATCTTCATATGTCCAGAATTTTTGCACTCATAGCAAATAATAGGTTCTTTCTTGTTATCTTTGTTGTACTTCTTTTTGAAAGGTCTTCTTTCTCCATAATTGTTTTTCTTGAAGTGGTTTTTGAGATTTCTACTAAACATAGCATAGCTTTCATCCTCACTAGAGTTTTCATGTTCTTCTTCATTTGATGATACTTTGAATGCAATTCCACTTTTCTTTTTGTCTTCAAAATTCTCATGTCATTTCATGGTGATCTCATAAGTCATAAGAGAACCCATAAGCTCATCCAATCCAAGTGTGGAGTGATCTTTGCTTCTATAATGGCGATGACCTTTGCTTCCCAATTCTTTGGTAGACACCTAAGAATTTTTCTTACCAACTCACTGTTAGTATAAATTTTGCCAAGAGATTTCAAAGAGTTTATCATTTCAATAAATCTAGTAAACATGCTTGAAATAGATTCATCAGAGTTCATTTTAAACAATTCATAACTATGAACAAGCATATCAATACGAGATTCCTTTACTTGGTTTGTACCTTCATAAGTTACTTCAAGTTTGTCCCAAATTTCTTTTCCCGAATCACAACTTGAAATTCTATTATACTCCTTAGAGTCTAATCCACAAACAATGGTGAGTTTGGTTTTACTATTGGTTTGCAATAATTTGTGATCCCTCTCATCACATTCATCTTCAGTTTTAGGTACACTAATATTGTCTACTAATTTGGTAGGAATTTTTGGACCTTTGGTGACAATAATCCACATAGCATAATCAGTGGCTTGTAGATATAAGGTCATCTTATCTTTCCAATGACTATAGTTATTTCCGTTAAATAATGGTGGCCTATTGGTGGCTTGTCCTTCAGTAGTGCTAGTGCTAGCTAAGGTTGTCATGGATCGAAACTCTCAAATGGTTAAATCTAACGCAAGAGTCTAGGTTCTGATACCAATTGTTACCCAAAAGACAACCTAAGAGAGGGGGTGAATTAGGATTTTACAATTAAAATTAATAATAACCTACTAAAAATTATAACTAGCACAATAGATAAATATAATTAATGAAATAAAAATAATTAAAACAAGTGTCTTAACAACTATGTCAGTTAATGATTTTAGCACAGTAAAAATGTGAAATATAGCTATGGCAGTTTGAAATAAAATAAAGAGATAAGGGAGAGAGAGACAAACAAATTTATAATGGTTCGGTTTCAACTCGGCCTACGTCCACTCCTTAAGCTTCACTTGAGATTTTCCACTATCTTCTAGCTTCACAGGGGTGCTAGCAACCTCTTTACAAATGGAGCAATCCTCCACCGATTTTACACAGACTTCACAAGCCCAAACCCTTATAAATCTTAGGTGATTCACAATCACTCTCAAGATTTCAAGAACACAGTGTTTGCAACACTTTTACAAGATGAAATGGTATTTTTGCTTTTAAAGAAAGCTTACAATAAATATCTCTCAAAGATAGATATATAAAATGAAACTTTGATTTTTCTGTAAATCTCACACAGGAAAGATGGGCTTAAAGTTATAAGGCTCAGTGTGTAATTTCTGAGAATAGATGTGAGTGATTATAAATCAAAGAATATTTTCAAGTTTTTTGTAACTTGTTTACATTAGAGGCTTTGGTGTATATAATGAAAATTATAATCGTTTATAGCCGTTGTATTCATTTGAATTTATAGCTATTTATAGCCGTTGTAGTCATTTGAATGTATAACCGTTGTACTTCCATCATTACCAATTTGAATATCTTCCACTCCATCATTACAAATTTGAATATCTTCCACTTGAACCTTTTGGCTGTTTGAACCTTTATAATTGTTTATAGCCATTGTACTTCCATTATTACTAATTTGAATATCTTCACCTTGAACCTTTTGGCCCGTTGCTGTGCTAGGCTGTTTGAACCTTTATTTTGGGCTACTCCTGATTTAATCAAATATTAAATACATTCTAACAACATTTAGGATAAATGTATAGATGAGAAATAATTGGACAAAATAAATTTTGATTCTATTTTTCTCTTTCAAATAAATCGTCAAAATAAATTTTAAATTCTATTTTTTTCTTTCAAATAAATTAAAACATAATTAAATAAATGATCAAAATAAATAAGTCTAACAAAATATATATAGAAAAACGAATTATAGTTTGGGACAGATGTAGGCATTTATTCTCCGCGGTAAATACAATCAACTTTGAGGTATACTGAAAGTTAGTTGCTATCTTCTTGACTATTCATTAGTTGTTATTTGCTTGACGGAATCATATCCTCTCCGGTCCACAAATCTCTCTCACACATGCACACGGGCTCGCACACCTACATGAGTAAACACACAGACTGCATGCACACATGCATGTTGTGAGTGTAGACAGCATGATCCTGATTTTAAGCATTTGGTTATGGGGAAATCAGGTAAAGATTCAAATTCTTGGAACCATATTTTGAGCTAAGTTCATAAGATTTATGTGTGTTATTTTTTTTTCTTCTTTTGCTTCTTATTGTCTGAAGTAGGAACATTTCCAAAACTAAAATGGTGTTGGCTGTTTTGTTTGTTTTCGATTTTATTTTTTCGCTTTTCCTTTTATTTGTAGTTTAGGTTTTGACTTTTAGATTGAGATGTTTCTAAAAGACATGATTGCAATGCTAATGGTAAACGAGATAAATCTCTCGCGTATGCTCCTTTTGCTTCCATTTTAGGGTAGCTATTCATTGTCCTTTGATGGTGGCTATTTCTGCATATTGGTGATGATTTAAGTCAAATGTTTAGCTGCTGAACCTTAAGCCTTGAACTAGTAAATATGGGTGTTGTCGTGTCAGGGCATCTTAATTTGTTTGTGCCCCTTTACTTTGTTTTATTGTTTGGGTGGTTTTCAACTTGATTTGTTCTCTTCCCCATTTCTCCTCTTCTGTACTAGCAAAGTAGGTATATCTTTAATCACAAACTAGTAAATTTTTCAATGAGCTAGATGAGGATGAGTGAAGTTATATGTCTTTTTGTTTTTTTCTTGAGAATTGTCAAATAAGATTTTCACTCTTGTGAAAAGACCAAAAAGGCTTAGCTATATAGGTACAAGACACCTGATACTTGTTTTGTTTATGTTCATGGTGATTAATGTCTAAGTTGATGTATGAGGTGTGCTGAGATTGTGTAACAACCAAGATTTTTAATTATTCTGTAGAATTTATACTAATATTATTTAATCACAGTTAGGAAAATATATAATTTATTATATATTATTATGTGTAATTTTGGTAAAACAATATAATTATTAAAAGTTTAGGGATCAAAATATAAATAATAATAATATTGAATGTGGTAGTAAAATAAATAATTAATTTTTTGTGGGTCTACGATAAAGTATAATTTAATTAAGAATTAATTAATTTATATAATTATATTAAAATATTTGGTCAAAATGTAATTATCTTAAATATCTATTAAGGATAAGAATGAATCTATAAATTTATTATCGAATCTGCCACGTATGCGCCTTATCTCCCTATAAAAAGGGAGGTGTGTCACCTGGAGAAGAAAAGAAAGAAGAAATAAAAGAAAGGAAGGAAGGAAAGAAGAAAGAAAGGAAGAGAGAAAGAAAGAAAAGAAAGGAAGAAAAAAATAATGGAAGATGAGATGGTCTTTGATAGTGGAAAGAAAAAGTAAGGTATTAAAGATAAGGTGAGTTATATTATACCTTAAGTCACCAAAATGTATTTTACGTATGCTTTGACTTACCATATTTATTTTATACAAGTTATGTTTTATAAACTATTATAAATTATATAAATATTTCAGTTACGTGGATTATTTTCTGAACCCTATTTCTGAAAAGAAAACCCATGGATATGTTTGTCTATATCTTAAAGAATATTTGACTATGACCTTATATACAATTATGTTTTGTAAGTACCACCGCGGGAGTCCCATGCCTTGGGGAACTTAAATAACCATTGGCATATGTCTGTTTGTCATGGATCTATTGACTTCTGTTCTATGCGGAGCTAAGTGCTATACTATTGTGGGAGCCACCTCTAGAATCCGTACGAGCCATCGCTTGAATCCGTACCTCTGTTCTAACTGTCACTCCTGTGACCTTTGTTCTGTTATGTTCGGTACCGTGGTTATGGTCATTTACTTACATAATTTTTGTATTTCAGTTTCTGCCACTTAAATTATTTGTTTACCAAATTACCGTGGTTATGGTTATTTATTTATATAATCTCAGTTTTGCTATTTAAAGGATTATTTGTTCCGACCAAGTTATCTTAAATGTTTTGGCCTAACTAACTATCCATGGTTATTTTGTATCCCTTATACTCTTGGAATAATATTCTCACTCTACCATGTGCTTATAGTTATTTACCAATTTTCAGGAAATAATGCAATTCAGAAATAGCTTTTGGAAGGTCTTAGATGCGGGGTTGCAGAATAGACACACACAGTACTTTTATTGATATTTTTCTATGTAAATATCGGCCTTTTTGGTCAGTATAATTTTGTAATAAAAATAGAAGCTCCAATGATTATTTTGGTACCCTCATTTAAATATTACTTCCGCTCACGTTTATTGATTTGTTTAAGAATTGGCCGGACGTAACCTCAATTGCTGGCCATCACGATGCTTAACCCATGGGTACAGGGAGCGGGTCATGACAGATTGTCTTTCTATCGTTGGATCCTAGGGCTAGAGGGTTTGAGCCAAACCTATGGATTGGGATATTTCAATACGGAGTAATGCAGAAAAATTCAGGATTGCAAAAATAGTGAATATCTTCAGTCCAATATTCCGTTATAAGTTGAAAACAATGTTATTTATATAAATTGGAGAGGAAAGTCAATGCCTAGAAATACAATTAGTCCTACATTGGGTTGGTTTAGAGCCCAAGTGTAATCAATAGCTCGAGATGTTGTATTAAAAAGAATATTATGTTGGAATATAATGAATTAACTTCAGTTCTGTTTATTCTATTTTCATATCTATTTATTATTGCATGAGCTAAGGGAAAAATGATGTCCTTTACTGAGGTCTTATAAGTTGAGATTAATCAATGAAAAGCATATTTGACAGGTAACTAAAAACCACTAAACCACATATCCATGATGAAGGAATACTATGACTAGCATTGTATCATTCAATTTCAACAATCTAATTTTAAGACAAGTTACTTATCAAAAAAAAAAAAAAAAACTAGAAAGAAAGAAAAAAGTTATGAGGAAAGTTGCTTAATACATTACATAGCTTTTCAGTTAGCTAACCTATAAAGCCTATAGATTATGCGAACCTCAAGATCTTTGAACTTCATATCTTTCTTCTTGTTAATTTAGGTTAAAAGGGCCTGGAATGAGGGTGGTAGAGGTCCTAGTTTTTGGGATTCTTTTTCGCATGCTGCAGGTATGCTTTCCTATAGACCCGTACATACGCCATTTGTTCCATTACAATGACCTCCGAGTGTTGTATGCGTAAATGTGGCACTGGTTAGCTCGTTTGTTAAACTTTATGCTCTTTAACTTTCTTGCTCTAATAGAAAACATTTGTGATGGAAGTAATGGAGACATTGCAGTGGATCAATATCATCATTACAAGGTTGGTGTTCAAACTTTTGGATAGGAGTGAATACTACTATATTGTCTTTTTTCCCCCCTTTTTGCATGGGACTTTCATAAATGTTGTTTTGTTCTCCCTTTAGTTTTGGACTATGTAAATATGAAGACACGTTTTCCCTTTGTTATTCATATTTTGTTTTGTACTTTGGTTATATTTAGTCATTGCTTGTCATTGAATGAGCAAGTTGTGTAAGTACTGTCCTTGTTTGTCATCAAGTAATTGTCTTGTTTCCAAACATCTATATATTAACTAAATAATTTTGCCTCTATAGATGCCAATTGAATATTTGACCCTGGAAGATGTGAACATGTATTGACAGAGTCATATTTGGTTGCGCAACACAAGCTTTTGGCCCATGCAGAAGTTGTTTCCATATACAGAAACAAATACCAAGTATGCTATTTGATGTCATAAATTACTGATTACAAATTTCAGTTTCATAACAAATATTGATGAATTCTCAGTTTCATAACACAAAGACTAGTGGCATCATGTAAATTTGCAAACATCTATAATGTGATCTTGAATTTGATCGGTCTTGTATGCAAGGTTCAAGGAATAAAATGTGAGTAGCTTTCCATCAAAGTGTCTTAAACATTACCATTTCTTAAGAAAACAAAATTCTAGTATTTCCACCAAATAAAATAAAAGTTTTTCTAGAAATCCAAATTTTGGTACTTGTGTTCTGGAATGGAAAACTTTCCCTCGAGAACACTATTTTTTTTTTTTTTTTTTTTTTTGAGCAGCCAAGAACACTAAATTTGGAAACCTGGATTTTTTTTTCTTATTAGGTTTGTTTTATAAGACAAAACATCAAATAATGTTAGGTGTGTATCCAATATTTCTCCTCCCAAACACATTAAGGTGAATAGATTGTTTTGTTTGGTCCCTCTTTGTTTGTTTTTAGTTTGTTCCATCACCATTTATTAGGTAAGTATCTTTAGTTTTTTTCAAATTTCGAGAAAATATGTAAAACAACCACCACATTGTTTGAAGACCATCACGGGCACCTCACCCTAGATTAGAAAAACTTGTAAGAGCAAGTGGCTCGTTGATAGGACGCACGATTAGAGAATTAGAGACAAAAATGTGAGGAGGAAAAAAAGAGGCAAAAACGAGCCGTTGGGTTGGCAAAAATGCAAAACATTTTCCAATCTACTTGAAGACCATCACGAACATCTCACTCTAGATTAAACAAATTTGTGAGAGCAAGTGGTGCATTAATAGGACGCACAGTTAAAGAATTAGAGGAAAAATGTGAGAAAAAAGGCAAAAACGAGCCCCCAAGGGGCATAAATGCAAAACAGCTACCAATCTATCCAAAGGCCATCACTGACACCTCGCCCTACATTAAAAAAACTTGTGAGAACAAGAGGCATGTCAATAGGACGTACAATTAAAGAATTTTAGACAAAAAATTGAGAAAAAATGCAAGCACGAGCCATTGGGGGGCAAAAAAGCCAAACCGATCCCGAACCACTATACGGATGTTAAGGGCAGCTTCCTTATGACAAATAAGACCTGTGGGGATAGATTGGACGTAATTAGCAGATGTAGGAAGGGAGTTAGAGTCAAAAACACCTTAAACGTTGGAAAAGGGTGTTCGGGGGGCGAAAATGCAAAACAGCCCCCAAACCACCGTATGGATGTCACGATCAAATTCCCCGTGACAAATAGGACATGTGACAGTAGACGGAATGTAATTCGCACGTATAATTTGGAAGTTAGAGCCAAAAACGTCTTAAATTTAACCAAAAAACGTTGTTGAGAGAAAAAAATGAGAAACAGCCCTCGAACCACCATATGGATGTCACTGTCAGATTCCCCGTGACAAATAGGACCTGTGACAGCAGACGGAATGTAATTCGCACGTGTAATTTGGGAGTTAGAGTCAAAAATGCCTTAAACTTAACCGAAAAAGCGCGTTAAGTAGGCGAAAATGTGAAATAGCCCCCAAACCACCGTACGGATTTCACGGCTGGCTTCCCCAAGATAAATAGGACCTGTGTCAATAGACGGAATGTCATTAGCACACGTAGTTTGGTAGTTAGAACCGAAAACGCATTAAACTTAACCGAAAAAATACGTGAAGGGAGTGAAAATGTGAATCATCCCCCTAACCACCGTACGGATGTCACCGCCACCTTCTCCGTAACAAATAGGACCTGTGACAATAGACAAAATGTAATTAGCACGTGTAGGTTACAAGTTAGAGTTGAAAATGCATTAAACTTAACCGAAAAAGGGCGTTAAGGGGGCGAAAATGCAAAACAGCCCCCGAACCACCGTGTAGCTCTCTCAAATAGCTTTCCCATGACAATTATGACCTGTGACAACTGACAGAATGCAATTCGGACCCGTAGGTTGGGAGTTAGAGCCGAATACGCCTTAAACTTACTTAAAAAAGGGCGTTTCGGGGGTAAAAATTCAAAACAGCCCCCTTAGCACCGTGTGGCTCTCACGAATAGCTTCCCCATGACAATTATGACCTGTGACCACTGATGAAATGTAATTTGGACCCGTAGGTTGGGAGTTAGAGCCGAATACGCCTTAAACTTACTCAAAAAATGGCGCTTCGATGGCAAAAATTCAAAACAGCCCTCGAACCTCTATGTGGCTCTCATAGACAGCTTCCTCATGACAAATAGGACTTGTGACAATCGACAGAATGTAATCGGGACCCGTACGTTGGGAGTTAGAGCCGAATACGCCCTAAACATAGTCAAGAAAGGGCGTTTCAGGGGCGAATATTCACTACAGCCCCAAAACGACCGTGAGGCTCACACAAATAGCTTTTCCATGAAAAATAGAACTTATGAGAACTGATGGAACGTAATTCAGACCCGTAGGCTGGGAGTTAGAGCCGAATACGCCCTAAACTTAGTTGAGAAAGGGCGTTTCGGGGATGAAAATTCAAAACAGCCTCCGAACGACTGTGTGGCTCATACGGATAGCTTTTCCATGATAAATAGGACTTGTGAGAACTGACGGAACATAATTCGGACCTGTAGGTTGGGAGTTAGAGGCGAATACGCCCTAAACTTAGTCGAAAAAGGGTGTTTCGGGGGGCGAAAATTCAAAACAGCCCCTGAACGACCATGTGGCTCACATGGATAGTTTCGCCATGACAAATAGGACTTGTGAGAACTAACGTAACGTAATTCGGACCCGTAGGTTGAGAGTTAGAGTCGAATACGTCCTAAACTTAGTCGAAAAAGGGCATTTCGTGGCCGAAAATTCAAAACAGCGCCCGAACCACTGTGTGACTCACACAGACAGTTCCCCCATGCCAAATAGGACTTGTGACAACTGATGGAATGTAATTCGGACTCGTAGGTAGAGAGTTAGAGCTGAATACGCCTTAAACTTACTCGAAAAAGAGCTTTTCGGGGGCAAAAATTCAAAACAGCCTCTGAACGACCATGTGACTCTCATGGATAGCTTCCACATAACAAATAGGATTTGTGAGAATTGACGGAACGTAATTCGGACCCATATGTTGGGAGTTAGAGCCAAATACGCCCTAAACTTAGTAGAAAAATAGCGTTTCGGAAGCGAAAATTCAAAACAACCCCCGAACCACCGTGTGGCTCACACGGACAGTTCTCCCATGAAAAATAGGACTTGTGACAACTAACGGAATGTAATTCGGATCCGTAGGTTGGGAGTTAGAGCCGAATACGCCCTAAACTTAGTCAAAAAAGGGCGTTTCGGGGGCGAAAATTCAAAATAGCCCCCGAATGACCATGTGGCTCACACGGATAGCTTCACCATGACAAAAAGAACCTGTGAGAACTAACGGAACGTAATTCAGACCCATAAGTTGGGAGTTAGAGCCAAATACGCTCTAAACTTACTCGAAAAAGGGCGTTTCGAGGGCGAAAATTCAATACAGCCCCCGAACCACGGTGCGACTCATACGGACAGTTCCCCCTATGACAAATAGGACTTATGACAACTGATGGAATGTAATCCGGACCCATAGGTTGGGAGTTCGAGCCGAATACGCCCTAAACTTAGTCGAGAAATGGCGTTTCGGGGGCGAAAATTCAAAACAGCCCCCGAAAGACCGTATGGCTCACACAGATAGCTTCTTCATGACAAATAGGACTTGTGAGAACTAACGGAATGTAATTCGGACCCGTAGGTTGGGAGTTAGAGCCGAATACGCCCAAAAAAGGGCTTTCCGGGGACGAAAATTCATTATTGCCCCAAATACGTCTTACACTTTAGTCGAAAAACTCGCAACACTTAGTTTAAAAAGCAACAACTTTATTAAAATAACATCTACATATTCTAATAATTTCTTTTATATATTTATAGGATGAAGAAGTTACATATTACATTATTTGTGCAGTTGGTTGGAATAAATATTGCATGATACATATATATATATACTTTCTTTTATTTTCAAAAAGACATTTCTCGATTATTCTACCTTAAATGCATGTTAGAACATGTTCCATATGGCTGACTGAATTTGTAGAATGAAGAAGTTACATATTACATTATTTGTGTAGTTGGTTGGAATAAATATTGCATGATACATATACATATATATATATATATATACTTTCTTTTATTTCCAAAAAGACATTTCTCGATTATTCTACCTTAAATGCATATTAGAACATGTTCCATATGACTGACTGAATTGATATTTTGTAACCAATTCTAATGTTTCGTTTTTTGTTTTTTTTATAAATGGCTTTGTTGCGTGGACTTGTGGATAATCCATATTGGTGTATGGAGAAGAATTTTCACTTTTGTGTAGAACTAATATAATACTTTTGTTGTCCTCAGTTTTTGTGTAGTTCATTATTATTGATACAGAAAAACAGATAATGAATGTCGTGGTACATATATACCATTTGTCGGCATACATATAGGACGTTTTGTCATGGTCTATAGAAAACTTTTGTCGTGGTACATATATCACATTTTGTTGTGGTACAGATTACGATGGTAATTTGTACCATGCCAAATGTTAATTTCGCTTGGTAGTAAATGTATTTTTTATATACGGAGAGCTTTGATTTTTGTATGATATATTTTGTATGGAATTATTATTTTAGTTTGGACAATAGTTGATTTATATGGACTTTGATATTTAATGTTATTTATTTTTGGTACATGGGTGCAGATTGTGGAATGATTGATAGCATGTATCATTTTGTTTATATACGTATTACAGGTTGCATTGTATATAGACCGGTTGTGGAGAAATTATAATTTCGCGATAAATCATAATATCATGTTTTTTGCGACTAAACAATTAGTAGCTAAAAAGAAATTGAGAAAAGACATTTGGCGACTAAAAGTTTTGTAGCCAAAATAAAAAATAGACATTTGGCGACTAAAAGTTTAGTAGCCAAAAGAAAATCAAACATTTGGCGACTAAAATATTTCATAGCTAAAAACAAAAAATAAAGGATAAAAATACTTTTGCCGACTAAAATTTTAGTAGCCAAAAATGTGAAACTTTAGGCGACCAAATATTTAGTATCCAAAAGAGGAACTCTTTGCCGAATAAAAATTTAGTAGCCAAAGATGTGGGACTTTCGACGACTAAATTTTTAGTAGCCAAAAAAGAACTCTTTGCCGACTAAAATTTTAGTAGTTAAAAAAATGGGACTTTAAGAGACTAAAAGTTTGGTCGCCGAACAAGGTCTAATTTAATTTAATGTCCAACCTTTTGGCGGCTAAAATTTTAGTCGGGAATTGTATATATTTGACGACTAAAATAATTTTAGTCGCTAATTACCTTTACTGACAATTTTTTGGTGACTACTTTTGTGACCAAATAATTTAGTCGCTAAAACAATTCGGCAACTCAAAAATTAACTTTTGGCGACTAAAAATTTAGTCGCCAAAAGTGAAAATTCTTGTAGTGAGGACATGTAAATTTTGATGCTTTGCGTAAATTAATTGGTTTGAATTATATACCAAAGTTTGAAATTGATCCTAATCACAAATGTGAGATTTGTGTAGAAGCAAAACTAACTGAGACTCAATTTAAATCGGTTGAAAGAATAACCGAACCTTTAGAATTAATTCATACTGATGTATGTGATCTTAAATTTGTTCAAACTAGAGGAGGAAAAAAGTATTTCATAACATTTATCGATAATTGCACAAGATATTGTTATGTATACTTACTTAGAAGTAAAGATGAAGCCTTAGAAATGTTTAAACTCTCAAAATGAAAGTTGAAAATCAACTTGGTAAAACCATTAAAATGGTTAAAAGTAATAGGGGTGGTGAATATGATGCACCATTACATGAATTTTGTGCACAACATGCCATTATTCACCAAACTACAGCATCTCATTCTCCACAACAAAATGGAATTGCTGAAATGAATAATAGAACCCTCAAAGAAATGATGAATGCCATGTTACTGAGTTCGGGCTTACTGCAAAACTTGTGGGGGGAAGCAATATTGTCTACTAATTATGTTCTTAACAGAAGGGGGATGCGGGTCAGTGGTGGAAGTTCACCAAGGGTCGTATTGGAGGTACCTGGAAGGCTTTTGTTGATGCTTTTCAGGAGAAGTACTGTCTCACTGCTCAGAGAAGTTGAGAGAGCGCTCCGCCACCTTAAGGCATCAGCCATCAATGTCGAGTTTGAGGTCAGATTCACTAGTTTGTCCAGGTTTGCACCTGAGTTAGTGGCGACTGAGGAACGCCGTTGCATTGAGTTTGAGAAGAAGTTGAGGCGTGGCCTCATGCTGAGAATTGTAGGGTCTATGATTCGGGATTTTGGGCGATTGGTTGATGCAGCAGCCCACACTGAGATTATGATGCAGGAAGAGGAGGAAGGGCAGAAAGGCTCCAAGAGGAGTCGATGGCCAGTGATGGCAGGAGGCGAGAGGTTTCACCTCGCCAGCCTCAGAGTAGCTTTCTAGGTCTACTTTTTCCCTGCATCGAGTGCTAGTTCGGGGAAAAGCCAGGAGACATCACTTGCTTCAAGTGTGGTCAGCTGGGCCACAAGTCTCCAGTTTGTCCTCAGAGGGGAGGAGTTCAGAGAGCAGCATCTTCTTCGGCTCGATCTCAGAGCCAGAGTCAGAGTAGAGGTCAGCCGCTCTCGTGTTATCAGTGCGGTCAGTCAGGGCATATGAAGAGGTTTTGCCCGCAGTTGAGTGGCACACCTAGTGCATCTAGTTCGAGGCAGACTCAGAGTCAGCTGCCTGCTCAGTCAGTTCAGGCCTCGAGGGCCACTCAGGGGGTGAGCAGGTTGATCAGAGGTCGTCTGGGCGCGTGTATGCTGTTACCGCGCAGGATCTTGTACCGGCTCCGTCGGTTGTGAGAGGTACCTTCTTGTTTTGCAATTCAGTTGCTAGTGTTTTGATCGATACGGGTGCATCTCATTCTTTTGTGTCTGCTGCATTCGCATCTATTTTGGAGTTGGAGTTAGCTCAGTTGGCATCTCCTATTTGTGTAGTGTCGCCTCTTGGGGGCGAGTTCATTTTGAAACAAGGTGTTAGGGGTTGTGATATAGAGGTCGACGATCATAGAATCCCTTTTTCTTTTGTGGTTATGCCCATGAAGGGCTTCGATGTTATTTTGGGTATGGACTGGTTATCATCATACCGGGCATTTATTGATTGCTACCGTCAGAGGGTCACTTGTTGTACAGTTAGCAGAGAACGCTTTTCATTTTTGGGGGACAGGTTGGTAGTGTTTTGCCACGTGGTACGATCCATGAGGGCGAGTGAGCTTAGTGGTCTACTTGCTAGCTTTGAGAGTAGTGAGTGTGATGAGACCCAGATTATGCTGCGAGAGTGGTTTGTGAGTACTCTGGACGTTTTTCCCGAGGATCTTGTTGGTTTGCCACCTCATCGAGAGGTTGAGTTCTCTATTGATTTAGTGCCCAAGACGACGCCTATTTCTATGGCACCTACCGCTTTGCCCCAAATGAGTTAGTTGAGTTGAAGGTTCAACTCCGTGAGTTGCTAGATAAGGGTCATATTCGTCCTAGTGTTTAGCCATGGGGAGCACCGGCCCTATTTGCTAAGAAGAAAGGTGGTGCTTTCAGACTGTGTATAGATTAGCGGAAATTGAATCGGGCTACGGTTAACAATAAGTACCCTGTGTCTCGTCTAGATGATTTGTTTGACAAGTGGAAGAGTAGCCGTTGTTTCTCTAAGATAGACTTGAGATCGGGTTATCATCAGTCAAGAGTCAGGGAGGAGGATATTCCGAAGACGGCATTCCGTACGCAGTATGGCCACTATGAGTTTCGGTGATGCCGTTGGGCTCACCAACGCACCTCAAGATGTTTATGGATTTGATGAACCGGATCTTCTGGGAATTCTTAGATCGTTTTGTGGTCGTCTTCGTGGACGACATTCTGATTTATTCACCTTCAGAGGAGGAGCACGAGGAACACTTGAGAGTGGTGCTTGAGTTACTTAGAGCCCATAAGCTGTATGCTAAGTTTGGGAAGTGTGAATTCTGGCTAGAAGAGGTGAAGTTCTTAGGCCATGTAGTTTCGGGAAGGTGTCTGCTGATACATCCAAAACCGAGGCGAGGCAAGATTGGGCCTGACCTAAGATTGTATTTGAGATCCGCAGTTTTCTGGGATTAGCTGGGTATTACCGTCGGTTTGTGAAGGATTTCTCCAGGTTAGCTGCACCGTTGACTAGATTGACTCGGAAGGGAGTCAAATTTGTATGGAGTGAGACTTGTGAAAAGTCGGTTCAGCAGTTGGAGGTTAGATTGACCACCGCCCGGTCTTAATTATTCGGAGAGAGGTTGGGTTATGCAGCATCGTGACGCCTCACGAGAGGGTCTGGGTTGTGTGTTGATGCAAGAGGGAAAAGTGGTTGCCTATGGCTCACGTCAGTTGAAAATTCATGAGAAGAATTACCCTACGCATGATTTAGAATTAGCAGCTGTAATATTTGCCTTGAAGATTTGGAGGCATTATCTGTATGGTGAGAAATTTGAGGTATTCTCCGATCATAAGAGTCTGAAATATCTGTTCACACAGAAAGACCTGAATTTGAGGCAGAGGAAGTGGATAGAGTTCATTGAGGATTATGACTTCGAGTTGCACTATCATCCGGGAAAGGCCAATGTTGTGGCCGATGCCCTTAGCAGGAAATCTGTTGGTGGCGTAGCTAGTATAGCCATCCGAGAATGGGAGATGTTGGGTGCACTTGGGGAGTTTGATTTGCATCTGGGCGAATCCGTTGAGGCTGCGGCCTTAATTTCTGTTGTTGCACAGCCTACACTTGTGACTCGAGTGTTAGAGGCTCAGAGGGGTGATCATGAGGTAGAATCTCTCCGAGAGAAGATTTCTAATGGAAAGGTTGAGAAGGGTTTGACGGTGTATCCCGACCTGAGTGTGAGATACCGAGACCGTCTGTTTGTGCCGGAGTCTTGCCGAGAGGAGGTACTCCGAGAATTTCATCATTCACGCCTTGCGGTGCATCCGGGAGGTACTAAGATGTATCAGGATTTGAGTCGCCAGTTCTGGTGGAGGGGTATGAAGAGAGATGTGGCAGCTTTCGTATCTAGGTGCCTTACTTGTCAGCAAGTGAAGGCCGAGCATCAGAGGCCAGCGGGTTTGTTGCAACCCTTGCCTATTGCCGAGTGGAAGTGGGAGCATGTTACTATGGACTTTGTTGTGGGTCTTCCGAGGACTCAGCGGGGTAGTGATGCTATTTGGGTGGTTGTAGATCGGTTGACGAAGTCAGCGCACTTCATTCCTATGCGCGTTAGAGATTCAGTAGATCATCTTGCTGAGTTGTATGTTCGGGACATAGTGAGGTTGCACGGGGTCCCAGTGACGATCGTCTCAGATAGAGATCCTCGCTTTCGCCGGGTTGTGGCAGAGTTTGCAGAGTGCTTTAGGCACTAAGTTGACTTTTAGCACGGCTTATCATCCTCAGACTGACGGGCAGTCCGAGCGTACTATTCAGATCCTTGAGGATATGCTTCGGGGTTGTGTTCTCGACTTTAGTGGGTCGTGGGAGAGGCACTTGCCATTAGTGGAGTTTGCCTACAACAATAGCTTTCAGTCTAGTATCGGTATGGCACCGTTTGAGGCCTTGTATGGCCGACCGTGTAGATCTCCAGTTTGTTGGGCCGAAGTGGGTGATGCACCTTTGTTGGGTCCGGAGTTGGTGAGAGAAACGACGGAGAAAGTTGAGCTTATCCGTAAGAGGCTGGTTACAGCACAGAGTCGTCAGAAATCTTATGCCGACCGTAGGAGGAGACCTTTGGTGTTTGAGGTAGGTGATCACGTCTTTCTGAAGATATCACCTAAACGAGGGTTGATGAGGTTTGGGAAGAGCGGGAAGCTGTCCCCTCGGTTTATTGGGCCTTTTGAGATCCTTGAGAGGATTGGCGAGGCTGCTTATCGTTTAGCTTTGCCACCGCAGTTATCCGGAGTTCATGTCGTGTTTCATGTGAGTATGCTTCGGAAGTACGAGCCAGATCCGTCACATGTATTGGATTGGACTGATTTAGTTATTGATGAGGATGTCTCATATGAGGAGAGACCGGTTCGAGTCTTGGATAGGCGGGATCAAGTCCTGCGTGGCAAGACCATCCCTTTAGTGAAGGTTTTGTGGAAGCATCACGGTGGAGGAAGCCACTTGGGAGCGTGAGTTAGAAGTCCGTGAGAAATATCCGGATATGTTTATTGATTTGTAATCTTGTGTCTAGATTATGTAATATTGTTGAACTTAAGAGCTTTATATATGTCTTAAGTTGGAAAACATTGAGAATGTTTTGGTTTTGTGAGATTAATTTAAAACTTGCCTTATTTTGGAAGTTTATTGGAACATTGCATATGTTGGTTTATTATTGAATATCATGGAATTGAATATGATATGAAAATGGGAATCTTGTATTTCAAAAATGTTGAACTTGAAAGGAAATTGCATCTTGTTAATGCAAGTTGAAAGATATCTTTTTTTTTTATTTGTGAGATGCCTCTTGATAAAGAGATGAAGTGACCGTATTGGGTCAAGTTGTTTATTGTTGTTTTATATATCATTGGGAATTAAGAAAACTTGTTTTTACAAACTCATGCTTAATTTCGGGACGAAATTCTTTTAAGGGGAGGTTATAGCGACCTTCCTGCTCCCATTTGATTATTGTATCCGGACTTAGGTTCCGTAGATCCTAGCATGGTTTAATTGTTGTTGTCGTTCTTTAACTTCTCATTTTGAGTTATAGGATGTTTTGGGCGTGTCTGCTTGAGTTGGTTGGGTTCTAAACCAAATCTTGCTGTCGATTTTTGAGTTGGTCGCCGGCGAGGTTGAGTTTTGTCTCTAGTGGCTCGAGCCAGATTTCTTCGCCGGCGGCGATTTGCGTCTAGTATAGACCTGAGAGCGAGTGTCTTCGCCGGCGAAGCTTTCTTCGCCGAGCGGCGAAGTTGTATGTTTCGAGTTCTTCGCTCGGCGAGCATTCTCGCTCGGCGTGCTTCCGCTGCGAACTGAAGCATCGAGTTCTTAACTCGAGCGAGATTCTCTTCGCTCGAGCGAGTATTGCTTGTGTCTGGTCGCTCGAGCGACCATGTCTTCGCTCGAGCGAGCCTGTCCAGTATTTAAACGCAGCAGCAGTTTTAAAACGTCTTTTTCACAATTTTTGATCCAGAAACCCTAGTTTCGAGTCTTTTCTCTCTCAACTCATCTTTTCCTTTGGTTTGATCTATCTAGAGGGTGTTTCTAACCTAGTTCCTTCATTAAAAAGGTAGAGGAGAGTGAGGGCTTTCATTTAATCTGAGCATTGTTGGATTTGGAGCACTTTGAAATTTGGGCAAACATCTTCATCTTCTTCTTTTGGGTTCATTGCTTTGAGGTAGGGATTTCCTACTCCTTGTATACGTTTTAATCCTAAGTGATGGTGTTTTGGTATGTGGAAAGTAGTTCGGTAATTTTGGGAGAAACCTTAGGGTTGTGTCATAGATTAATTCATGTAATTAATTTAAAGGGGAAGTGTGTATTGGTTAAATTCATGAGATTTGGGGTAATTGAGAATTGTTGGTGTAGTTGAATATTTAATCACTCATCTGTGAAATTGATATTATATATATATTGTGATATTTATTTCTTGTTTAGAAATAATTGTTTTGGGCTATCGGTGGAGGATAGCCAGTGATTGTTGTAGACCTTGCATGTGGCTTAGGTATAACTGGAATTTAGTCATTTATGTTGACTGTTAAATTAATACAGAACATTGCTTGTATTAATTATGTGTTGTATATGGCAAATATTATTTATGTTGCATATGCATTTGGTTTTGGAGGAGATAGGGGATGAACTCCACGGTTTAGGGGAAGATAGGGGATGGACCTCTAAACCGGATTTTGTTGGGAGGAGATAGGGGATGGACTCCAGTAGCATCACTTATGTGGGTGCTTATATTTAATTGTTGTTGATATGATACATCACCACCATGTGTATCAGTTGGGAAGTATGGAAGTGAAATTGATTGAGATTGATGTAACACCAAAGATGTGTGTTTATAATGTTGTAGGAAAGGTTTGCCCTAAATTTTTATTTTTTTTGAGTTGTTGCCCAGGTTCTGAGCCTGGTTGGTATAAATGGAAGGTGAATTGTGTCATAGACCATGTGTCATAGACAATGTAGGCATTTATGTCTTAAAATTGGGAATTTATTACCTTGTGCTAACCAGGTATCGGATGTTGATGCTTTAGTTAATTCTTATGCCTGGTTTAGTATTTCTCTCTTGAGCGTGGCTCACCCTATATGGGAACTTCTTTTTCGTGTTCAAAGTGCGGTTCACTACCTCCAAGGACTTAGCTTGTGGGGATTTGGACTTGAAGATTTATTTTTAGTTTATTTGCTTTTATATGTAAAACACTCAAGCCTAGGGCTTTATCTGCTTTTGAGTTAGAACTCATGGATTTGTGTCCAAGTATTGGCTTGGCAAGATGTAAGCCCGTAGGGCATTTATTTTGATGTTTTATTTCTTAAGACTTGATGAATGGAATTATATTATTTTTTTTTTTGTATATTGATGCATGTTAATATTGTTTATTATGGGTTTATTTTTGAGGGCGTGACAACTTGGTATCAGAGCGTACCGGGTTTGAATACTTTGGGTACGTGGGAAGTGATTAGTATCACAATGGGTTCGTCTCGCTTGATAGAGACTTAGTGTAATAATTACATGATTATATGATAACATGTTTATGTGACTATGTGGGTATGGAATGTAGTTTCTGGATATTGATTGGACCCATGAGTTTCTAGTAGTCTTGTTGGAAAGGCACTTGATCAATGCTGCTTCCAATCGGAACTATAGTAACCCTTTGGGACTATCATTATCCTGGAATGAAATTCGTAGGTGCTTATGTGATTATGTGCTTACGTGGTGTGATTTATTGTTGTTCAATGTATTAGGACGCGAGTGTCATAGTTTTGGCATATTATTTAGAGTGCTAATGTCTTTGTTTCCTTTATTAGGATGTCAGGACGAGGACGAGGTCATGTAGGCGTGGTAAGCGAGCTAGGCGAAGTACCTATCTGAGGAAATACCGGCATTCAGAGGGTGTTGGCTGTGCCAATGTGGCCGAGCCAAGAGGGCTGACAAGGTATGGGCGCTGGCCCAAGAAATAGCTGGAGCTTTTAGGGAGTCGATGGGCATTCTTAGGGCTCGTAATCGGGCTCGGTGGTTGTGGCGATCTGGGGCCTTCTTTTTCGAAGAGGAGTTCTTCCGGTCTCAACCGGACGTGTTTGTGGGTGATCCTAGCCGCTTAAGGCGCATTTAATGGCTCGAACAGCACAACGAAAAGGTTTGAGATGCTTGCCATCGAGACGAGGGTTGAAGGTGACCTTGGCATCGTTCGGCATTTGAAGGGGATCGGTCGATGGTGGAAGTTCACCAAGGGTCGATTGGAGGTACCGGAAGGCTTTGTTGATGCTTTTAGAGAAGTACTGTCTCAAATTGCTCAGAGAAGTTGAGAGAGCAGCCCGCCACTTAAGCGAAACAGTTCATCGATGGCCGAGTTTGAGGTCGATTCACTAGTTTGTCGAGTTTGCACTGAGTTAGTGGCGGCGGAGGAACGCCGTTGCATTGAGTTTGAGAAGAAGTTGAGGCGTGGCCTCATGCCGAGAATTGTAGGGTCTATGATTCGGGATTTTGGGCGATTGGTTGATCAGCGCTCACACCGAGATTATGATGCAGAAGAGGAGGAAGGGCGAAAGGCTCCAAGAGGAGTCGGGATGGCAGTGATGGCAGGAGGCGAGAGGTTTCACTCCTCAAGGCCTCAGAGTAGCTTCTCTAGGTCTACTTTTCTGTCTGAAAGTGCTAGTTCGGGAAAAGCGGTCGAGGAGACATCACTTGCTTCAAGTGTGGTCACCGGGCCACAAGTCTCCGGTTGTCCTCGAGGGAGGAGCTCAGAGAGCGAGATCTTCTTGGCTCGATCTCGAGCCGAGTCGAGTAGAGGTCACCGCTCTCTTGTTTTCAAGGCGGTCACCGGGCATATGAAGAGATTTTGCCCGCAGCTTGGGTGGCACATCTGGTGCCCTTGGTTCGAGGCAGACTCGAGTTAGCCTTTCAGCTGATTCGAGGCCTCGAGGGCCAATCGAGGCTTCTTCGTCCCGATCAGCAGATCTTACTCCGAGGGGTGAGCAGTTGATCGAGAGGTCGTCTGGGCGCGCGTGTATCTTTATCATGCAGGATCTTATACAGCTCCGTCGGTTGTGAGAGGTACCTTCTTGTTTTGCAATTGATTTGCTAGTGTTTTGATCGACACGGTGCATCTCATTCTTTGTGTCTGCATTCGTGATCTATTTTGGAGTTGGAGTTAGCTCGGTTGGCATCTCCTATTTGTGTAGTGTCGCCTCTTGGGGCGAGTTCATTTTGAAACAAGGTGTTAGGGGTTGTGATATAGAGGTCGACGATCATAGAATCCCTTTTTTTTGTGGTTATGCCCATGAAGGGCTTCGATGTTATTTTGGGTATGGATCGTTATCATCATACCGGGCATTTATTGATTGCTACCGTCAGAGGGTCACTTGTTGTACAGTTAGCGGAGAACGTTTTCATTTCTTGGGGGACCGGGTTGGTAGTGTTTTGCCACCGGGGTATATTCTGCGAGGGCGGAGGGAGCTTAGTGGTCTACTTGCTAGCTTTGAGAGTAGTGAGTGTGATGAGACCAGATTTGCTGTCGAGAGTGGTTTGTGAGTACTCGGACGTTTTCCCGAGGATCTTGTTGGTTTGCCACCTCATCGAGAGGTTGAGTTCTCTATTGATTTAGTGCCCCAAGACGACGCCTATTTCTATGGCACCTTACCGCTTTTGCCCCAAATGAGTTAGTTGAGTTGAAGGTTCAACTCCGGGAGTTGCTAGATAAGGGCATATTCGTCCTAGTGTTTAGCCATGGAGCACCGCCCTATTTGCTAAGAAGAAAGGTGGTGCTTTGAGGCGTGTATAGATTAGGAAATTGAATCGACTACGGTTAAGAATAAGTACCCTATGCCTCGTATAGATGATTTGTTTGACCGGTTGAAGGGTTCCGTTGTTTCTCTAAGATAGACTTGAGATCGGGTTATCATCGGTTGAGAGTCGTGGAGGAGGATATTCCAAGACGGCATTCCAGACGCAGTATGGCCACTATGAGTTTCGGTGATGCCGTTTGGGCTCACCAATGCACCCAAGTTGTTTATGAATTTGATGAACCGGATCTTCCGGGAATTCTTAGATCGTTTTGTGGTCGTCTTCGTGGACGACATTCTGATTTATTCACCTTCAGAGGAGGAGCACGAGGAACACTTGAGAGTGGTGCTTGAGTTACTTAGAGCCCATAAGCTGTATGCTAAGTTTGGGAAGTGTGAATTCTGGCTAGAAGAGGTGAAGTTCTTAGGCCATGTAGTTTCTGGGGAAGGGGTGTCTGTTGATACATCCAAAACTGAGGCAGTGCAAGATTGGGCACAGCCTAAGAGTGTATTTGAGATCCGCAGTTTTCTGGGATTAGCTGGGTATTACCGTCGGTTTGTGAAGGATTTCTCCAGGTTAGCTGCACCGTTGACTAGATTGACTCGGAAGGGAGTCAAATTTGTATGGAGTGAGACTTGTGAAAAGTCGTTTCAGGAGTTGAAGGTTAGATTGACCACCGCTCCGGTCTTAATTATTCTGGAGAGAGGGTTGGGTTATGCGGCATCGTGACGCCTCACGAGAGGTGCAGGTGGTGTGTTGATGCAAGAGGGAAAAGTGGTTGCCTATGGCTCACGTCAGTTGAAAATTCATGAGAAGAATTACCCTACGCATGATTTAGAATTAGCAGCTGTAATATTTGCCTTGAAGATTTGGAGGCATTATCTGTATGGTGAGAAATTTGAGGTATTCTCCGATCATAAGAGTCTGAAATATCTGTTCACACAGAAAGACCTGAATTTGAGGCAGAGGAAGTGGATAGAGTTCATTGAGGATTATGACTTCGAGTTGCACTATCATCCGGGAAAGGCCAATGTTGTGGCCGATGCCCTTAGCAGGAAATCTGTTGGTGGCGTAGCTAGTATAGCCATCCGAGAATGGGAGATGTTGGGTGCACTTGGGGAGTTTGATTTGCATCTGGGCGAATCCGT
This sequence comes from Camellia lanceoleosa, assembly GCA_025200525.1. Classification (NCBI taxonomy): domain Eukaryota; kingdom Viridiplantae; phylum Streptophyta; class Magnoliopsida; order Ericales; family Theaceae; genus Camellia; species Camellia lanceoleosa. The sequence continues at coordinate 167,193,814 of CM045769.1, forward strand.
TGAGGCTGCGGCCTTAATTTCTGTTGTTGCACAGCCTACACTTGTGACTCGAGTGTTAGAGGCTCAGAGGGGTGATCATGAGGTAGAATCTCCGAGAAGATTTCTAATGGAAAGGTTGAGAAGGGTTTGACGGTGTATCCCGAGTGTGAGATACCGAGACCGTCTGCTTGTGCCGAGTCTTGCCGAGAGGAGGTACTCCGAGAATTTCATCATTCACGCCATGCGTGCATCCGGAGGTACTAAGATGTATCGAGATTTGAGTCGCCAGCGGTGGAGGGGTATGAAGAGAGATGTGGCAGTCTTCAAGCCTAGGTGCCTTACTTGTCAGCAAGTGAAGGCCGAGCATCAGAGGCTAGCGGGTTTGTTACAACCCTTGCCTATTGCCGAGTGGAAGTGGGAGCATGTTACTATGGACTTTGTTGTGGGTCTTCCGAGGACTCAGCGGGGTAGTGATGCTACTTGGGTGGTTGGAGATCGGTTGTGACGGTCGGCGACTTCATTCCTATACGCGTTAGAGATTGAGTAGATTTTCTTGTTGAGATGTATGTTGGGGACATAGTGAGGTTGCACGGGGTCCCAGTGACGATCGTCTCAGATAGAGATCCTCGTTTTACTGCCAGGTTGTGGCAGAGTTTGCAGAGTGCTTTAGGCACTAAGTTGACTTTTAGCACGGCTTATCATCCTCGGGACCGACGGGCGGTCGAGCGTACTATTCAGATCCTTGAGGATATGCTTGGGTTGTGTTCTCGACTTTAGTGGGTCGTGGAGAGGCACTTGCCATTAGTGGAGTTTGCCTACAACAATAGCTTTCGATCTAGTATCGGTATGGCACCGTTTGAGGCCTTGTATGGCCGATCGTGTAGATCTCCGGTTTGTTGGGCGAAGTGGGTGATGCACCTTTGTTGGGTCCGAGTTGGTGAGAAACGACGGAGAAAGTTGAGCTTATCCGTAAGAGGTGGTTACTGACCTGAGTCGTCGAAATCTTATGCCGACCGTGAGGAGGAGACCTTTGGTGTTTGAGGTAGGTGATCACGTCTTTCAAGATATCACCTAAACGAGGGTTGATGAGGTTTGGGAAGAGCGGAAGCTGTCCCTCGGTTTATTGGGCCTTTTGAGATCCTTGAGAGGATTGGCGAGGTCGCTTATCGCTTAGCTTTGCCACCGCAGCTTATCCGGAGTTCATGACGTGTTTCATGTGAGTATGCTTGAATGAGCCGATCCGCTACATGTATTGGATTGGACCGATTTAGTTATTGATGAGGATGTCTCATATGAGGAGAGACCGGTTCGAGTCTTGGATAGGCGGGATCAAGTCTGCGTGGCAAGACCATCCCTTTAGTGAAGGTTTTGTGGAAGCATCACGAGTGGAGGAAGCCACTTGGGAACGTGAGTTAGAAGTCCGTGAGAAATATCCGGATATGTTTATTGATTTGTAATCTTGTGTCTAGATTATGTAATATTGTTGAACTTAAGAGCTTTATATATGTCTTAAGTTGGAAAACATTGAGAATGTTTTGGTTTTGTGAGATTAATTTAAAACTTGCCTTATTTTGGAAGTTTATTGGAACATTGCATATGTTGGTTTATTATTGAATATCATGGAATTGAATATGATATGAAAATGGGAATCTTGTATTTCAAAATGTTGAACTTGAAAGGAAATTGCATCGTTAATGCAAGTTGAAAGATATCTTGTTTTTTTTATTTGTGAGATGCCTCTTGATAAAGAGATGAAGTGACGGTATTGGGTCAAGTTGTTTATTGTTGTTTTATATATCATTGGGAATTAAGAAAAACTTGTTTTTACAAACTCATGCTTAATTTCGGGGACGAAATTCTTTAAGGGGAGGTTATAGCGACCCGTGCCTTCCCATTTGATTATTGTATCCGGACTTAGGTTCCGTAGATCCTAGCATGGTTTAATTGTTGTTGTCGTTCTTTAACTTCTCATTTTGAGTTATAGGATGTTTTGGGTGTCTGTTTCGAGTTGGTTGGGTTCTAAACCAAATCTTCTGTCGATTTTGAGTTGGTCGCTCGAGCGAGGGTTGAGTTTTGTCTCTAGTGGCTCGAGCGAGGATTTCTTCGCTCGAGCGAGCGATTGCGTGTAGTATAGACCGAGAGCGAGGTGTCTTCGCCGGCGAAGCTTTCTTCGCTCGAGCGAAGCGAGTTGTATGTTTTGAGTTCTTCGCCGAGCGAGCATTCGCCGGCGTGCTTCGTTGCGAACTGAAGCATCGAGTTCTTGGCTCGAGCGAGATTCTCTTCGCTCGAGCGAGTATTGCTTGTGTCTGGTCGCTCGAGCGACCATGTCTTCGCTCGAGCGAGCCTGTCCAGTATTTAAACGCAGCAGCAGTTTTAAAACGTCTTTTTTACAATTTTTGATCCAGAAACCCTAGTTTGAGTCTTTTTCTCTCAACTCATCTTTTCCTTTGGTTTGATCTATCTAGAGGGTGTTTCTAACCTAGTTCCTTCATTAAAAGGTAGAGGAGAGTGAGGGCTTTCATTTAATCGAGCATAGTTGGATTTGGACCACTTTGAAATTTGGGCAAACATCTTCATCTTCTTCTTTTGGGTTCATTGCTTTGAGGTAGGGATTTCCTACTCCTTGTATACGTTTTAATCCTAAGTGATGGTGTTTTGGTATGTGGAAAGTAGTTCGGTAATTTTGGGAGAAACCTTAGGGTTGTGTCATAGATTAATTCATGTAATTAATTTAAAGGGGAAGTGTGTATTGGTTAAATTCATGAGATTTGGGGTAATTGAGAATTGTTGGTGTAGTTGAATATTTAATCACTCATCTGTGAAATTGATATTATATATATATTGTGATATTTATTTCTTGTTTAGAAATAATTGTTTTGGGCTATCGGTGGAGGATAGCCAGTGATTGTTGTAGACCTTGCATGTGGCTTAGGTATAACTGGAATTTAGTCATTTATGTTGACTGTTAAATTAATACAGAACATTGCTTGTATTAATTATGTGTTGTATATGGCAAATATTATTTATGTTGCATATGCATTTGGTTTTGGAGGAGATAGGGGATGAACTCCACGGTTTAGGGGAAGATAGGGGATGGACCTCTAAACCGGATTTTGTTGGGAGGAGATAGGGGATGGACTCGAGTAGCATCACTTATGTGGGTGCTTATATTTAATTGTTGTTGATATGATACATCACCACCATGTGTATCAGTTGGGAAGTATGGAAGTGAAATTGATTGAGATTGATGTAACACCAAAGATGTGTGTTTATTATGTTGTAAGAAAGGTTGGACGTGAGTTGTTATCTTTGTTGAGTTGTTGGCCAGGTTCTGAGCCATGTTGGTATAAATGGAAGGTGAATTGTGTCATAGACCATGTGTCATACACAATCTAGGCATTTATGTCTTAAAATTGGGAATTTATTACCTTGTGCTAACCATGTATCGGATGTTGATGCTTTAGTTAATTCTTATGCTGGTTTAGTATTTCTCTCTGGCCGTGGCTCACCCTATATAGAACTTCTTTTTCGTGTTCAGTGGTTCACTACCTCCAAGGACTTAGCTTGTGAGGATTTGGACTTGAAGATTTATTTTTAATTTATTTGCTTTTATATGTAAAACACTCAAGCCTAGGGCTTTATCTGTTTTTGAGTTAGAACTCATGGATTTGTGTCCAAGTATTGGCTTGGCAAGATGTAAGCCCGTAGGGCATTTATTTTGATGTTTTATTTCTTAAGACTCGGATGAATGGAATTATATTCTGATTTTTTTTTTGTATATTGATGCATGTTAATATTGTTTATTATGGGTTTATTTTTGAGGGCGTGACAAAGTAATTTATTATTTTTCTGTTTCAAATTTTTATTTTGTTTTTGTAACAAAATAAAAATATGTTTTATTTATTTTATTTTATTTTCTGGTTTGATTTTTGTAATCAAATAAATTCTCTTCTTTCATTTATTTCTTCTGTATTCTGTTTGTTGTTAAGTACACAAACAAAATTTATTTTTCAAATACAGTAAAAATTGTCCAGCATAATCTAAGTAGAAATTGACTGCAAAGCATCACTGCCTATAAGTTCAATTAAATTGTGTTAGGATTTTAGAATTGTAAAAAAAAAAGAAAAAAAGTAAAATATAGAAGAACAAAATAGAAGGGTTTTTTTTTTCTCTCTCTCTCTCTTTTCAAATTCACAATAAATTTAAAATCCAACCACAAAGATTTTAAACCCACCATGTATATGTCCATTTCTCACTCATTACAAGCTCCATTGCCAAAGATTAGGCCACAAGTGTTTTACTTAGAAGTAACATGCTTTATTAATGTTTTGATCCTTTTAATCATAACCTTCACTTTGGTCCTAAATCGTGGTGGATAAAGCGCTTTTTTATCAGATATGATATTTGGGTTGAATTTCTTTGTTGTGAGATATAAGTTTCTTTTCTCATATTCCTCTATCAATTGTAAGCCTTCGTTTGGGATGTGAATTAATTTTTTGATTTTTTAACTTTTTGACTATTTTAACCTAAGCTAAAAAAACCTCGTTTAGGATAGGTTTTTTGACTTTTTTTTACTTTTGTGAGAGAAAATATGACATGATTATGAATTAGATGTGACATTTTATCCTATTTGACTAAAATAGCTAATTTTGTTTTATATGGCTAAATTAGCCCAAGTAATCATGCCAAACGGAGCCTAAAATATATATATATATATATATCCCTAATTACACGCAAATTATTTTTGTGCATGAATACAGCCCTAATGATATGGACTGTTATATGCCAGTTGTTAATTTGTTTAGAAATCAACCAACATTCAATCTTACTATGGTCCCGTTTGGTAAAACTGTGAGAAAGTGATTATAATTTATAGCCTAACAGCTTATAGCTTATAACTGTAAACATAAGCTAATTTTTTACTTATAAATTAAGCTTCTCCTCTCTCACTCAAAGAATAAGTTAATTTTTGATTTACAAAAAGTTATAAACCGTATTGTTAAGCTGAACTAAACATTTCAAAATAGCTTAAATTAAACTAAAAGTTAAAATAAGTTGGAAATAAACCCTACCAAACAGGGCCGATGTCAATGTAAATAAATTTAAAGATAATATGTTACAGGATTTCTAGTATTATTAGTGCATAATAATTTAAGTTTGTGCACTATCAATCACGGATTTCTTGTATTCCAAATTTTTTAAGTGAATCATGAAATTTCTTGCTCTTTAGTTCACTTTGATGGTGGAGGGAGACATCAAACCTAACCCAATCTCAAATGAACATAATCATGATAACCATATTGCTATTGTTAATTAATTAAAATAAAACAGTGCTAGTTAAACAAAATCAATTAAACTAAGCCAAAAAGTTAGCTTCACGTTTTCAAATTTAATTTAATTTTTTTTAAATAAAAGTTAGCCTGCTTTTCCTAATTAAGAATTAACGAGCTTAGGCATGCTTCTTAATTATTATAATCTATCTTACTAATTCTCCCATTACAACTGGTTTATTCATAATTAATACTTAATTGTTCGTGGAGGTATAAAGGCTCTGTTTGGATGGGTTAATTTCAAATGAACATGTTAAAAGTAGAATTTTATAAACAAATATAAGAAATTAAGTTATTATAGGCAGCTTGAGAAACTAACAGAAATTAAATTATAGATTAAAAGATTTTTTATAACTATTTTTATATGGTTATTTTAAATTCATCATAATAAATTTTTCAAATTCAATCTTAAAATTTATATCTAAATTATGAAATCTTGTCTTTGAATGAATTGTCTCAAATCTTTTGAATTTAAATCTATAAATTCAATCAAAATAAAAAGGTATACCAATCTTTTGAGCCAAAGTTATTTTTAGCTATATTTTTATAATATATAAAAAAATAAAACTACTCTAATGATGTGCTAAATCTTGAGTCAAAATTTTGCAAAGTCAAATGTTAAATTTGTTACATTAACAAAGGAAAATCATGATCACTAAATGATTTTTTGAAAAAAATAGATCCAATGATCATAAATTAATATGGCAGTTTTTTTGGGTGAATAAATTATTATGGCAGCTGATAGCATGGAAATATTAAAGGTGACATAACTCAAAAAATATTTTTTTTTGACATAACTCAAAAAATACTTTTTTTTTTACACAAACAAAATCATTTTGACTTTTATAACTAGAGTTACTAGTTGCACAAGCACCAAACACTGGTGTGACAGATCATATGAATTGGTCCCCAAAATTTTCATATGCAAGAATTGCTCATTACAATTGAAAATAGGGCATTTCTATTTTGACCTTTAACTGCTGAAAATGTCTTTTTAAGGCACATAACCTTAATCTTTTAAAGTTTGAAAAGGAGAGAGAGTCCTTTGAGACACATATTTGATTATTGAGCCGGAATTCAAAACTATTTTGGAAAAATAGTTATAATCAGTTTTTTAGTTAAAAGCTGATTAATTAATTTTTTGTGAGAGAGGAAAGTGGGTTATAATTTAAAAAGTGCTTCAAAGACCCCTCAATTAACCTAACAAAAGAGGGCCAAATATAGGAGAGGTTTCTATCAGTTGATCTATCTTCCTTTGGGAAGGATTTTTGCTAATGATGACTTTAAGAACTATTAATAAATATTACAAAATGTCAAAAAAATTATAATTTCAATACATTTTTTATATATATTCTATGTATGTATATATATATATATATTACATATTTCATTATTTTTTTGACACTAACAACAGCCATAGGATTGTTTTTAGCATGTTTTTCCTTGGAAAATACCCTTGTAATAGATGGGGAAAAAAACAATACAATAGCAAATCATATCATTACTAAATTATGGTATTATTTTTTAATAATAAATTATGATATAAGCATAATAAATCTTGGTATATATATGTGGTGATTCAAAATAATTATATCCAAAGTTCATTTATCTCATGTCTAATGTTATTATCAATTAGTAATTATATTAAATTTTTACTTGTTATAAACGCCTATAGTTAAGAGATCCACTCTCTCCTAATTTTTTTTGAGAATAATAAAATAAAAAATTGTAACAACTATATGAATGTAACTATATGTGTAATTAAATATATTTTGAACATTTACCTTTTACTATTTTGTATGTCTTATCAATTCTGTTCATGTTACTTGTAAACTCCAAGTCATCAACACAACACTTAGGGCCTGTTTGGGAAGTAGGTCAGTTTTTTAATTTTTTGACTTTTTGAATTTTAGTTTAGGATTAAAATGTCTCGTTTGAGAAGGATTTTTTGATTTTTTTAAATTTTTATGAGAGAAAGAATGTAATGATCATGTGTTAGATATAATGTTTTATTTTATTAAATTAAAAAACTTATTTTATCTTTTTATAATTAAAATAGCGCCAAACCCAACCTAACTCAACCCATCTTCCCAAGCACAGGCTTAAAATGAACTCGAGTTTATCATGACCCAACAAAAATAAAATAAAAATAAATTCTTTAAAAAAAAATGAATTTTTACATATGCACCTTTTTTTTTTTTTTCTTTTTTTTTTCTTTTTTTTTTTTTTGATAGAATAGAAATCAGGCCTTAATATCTGGTGTGGGGAGATATTAGCCATCCAATTCAGTGCTAAAGATTAAAGCCTAAAATCAATCATTAGTAGTAAAGATTAAAAGCAAAAAGTTACAACCCCACACAGTCTAATCTCTGTAATAATCATTCTATAAAATAGTGTTATAACTATCGATATATTAATTAATATATTATAATATTATTAATAATTTTATTTATTATATAAATTTAAATATTTAAAATTTTAAAATTATACCACATTATTTGTTAGTTCAATAATTAATACATATAATATTATTCTTCTTTATAAATTAATCACACCCAAAAAAAAATTAAAACAAAAAACATCCAATTTTAATAATCCATCAAACTGAAACAAAACATTCCTAAACACAGATATCTCTATCTGCATCTTTTTTTTCTTTTCTTTTTTTTGATTATTTTAAAAAGATGATTAAAAGTTAATATTTTAATTGTTTTTTAAATTTTTTTAAAAAAATATATAAAAAATATAAAAGATAATACGATCTAAATAAGATAAAAATTAAAAGACGACTTTTAATTATCTTCTCGAAATATTTTCTTGTTTTTTCCCTCTCTCTCTTTATCATTTTATCCATTTATTCTTGTTTTTTCCCTCTCTCTGTACTTTTTTTTCTTTATCATTTTATCCATTTACTTTTTAAAAATCTTTGTTCTACACTCACACTCTCTCTCTCTCTCTTTCTGACAACAAACTTCTCTTTGAATCCAAGTTTTCTCATCAACGAAACCTTCCCAGTGTTTTGCTTTCATGGGTTGTTGCAGATTTGTAGATTTACCTTTAAGCCATCTTTAATTTCGTGCTTCATTTAAACCCTTTTGGTTAATCTCTCTGTTCATAAACCCACAATTGTACCTTTTTCTTTTCTTTTCTCTTCTTTTCTTTTCCAACTCGATGAGTTCTTGAGAGATTGTGGAGTTGCAGAGAAAATGAGGCTATTCAGTGTATTTCAACTTGTATGGGCTTGTTTGGGACTCTTTCTTGTGACCTGTGAAGCCTTTGCTAATAATGAAGGTCTCTCTATCTCTTTGCTCTTCTTGTTTCTTGCTTGGATCTTTGATTCAGTCACTCTTTGTGCACAATTCTGTATAGGGTTTCTATTTTAATGCTATTATTCATATTAGTGTTGCATATGATTTGGGTTTTATGGAATTTTTTTTCTCACTGAGGATTCTGGGTTTTGCGCAGAGTATGCTCTTTCTGCCTTCAAGGAAGCTATAAATGAGGACCCACTTCTGGTTTTGTCAAATTGGAATACCCTAGATGGAAACCCTTGTGATTGGCCTGGCATTTCCTGTTCTATGGCTCAAGATCATGTCTTGAAGATGTATGATATATGGTCTTAATCACTTACACTCATGTTTATATCTATGTTGTGACTGGGTTCGTTATTTTTAGACCTAGAATCGAAACAATATATTGAAAAAAAATCGAACCAACCCAACTTGTAGAGGTCGGATTAGTTCGATTCTCGGTTTTTTTTTTTTTTTTTTTTTTGGATATCTTGTGTACCCCTAGCAGTAACAAGTACATTTCTTTAAGGTTATTGTAATTGAGAATTAATGGCATAAAATTAAAGGCTAATTGTTGTTGTCCATTTGTGGTGGAAACTCTGTTTTGCAGAAACATTTCTGGGTCATCATTGAAAGGTTTTCTTGCTCCAGAATTGGGCTTACTCTCTTCCTTGAGAGAACTGTATGCTTTCCTTCTAATCAAACTATATAACGGTTCTGTTTTCTTCTTTTATTTAATTATTTGTTAAATAGAACACAATGGTTGAAGCTTAATTTGATATCCTGATGATTTACAGAGTTTTGCACGGAAACAATTTGATTGGTGTAATACCCAAAGAAATTTGCATGTTGAAATACCTGAGGGTCTTGGATTTGGGAATGAATCGGCTATCGGGTCCAATTCCTTCTGAAATTGGGAATTTGACCAGCCTCGTGAAAATGTAAATGGAATTTGACATTTTTGTTTCTTCGATCGACTTTATGTCTCGTTCCGCTTTGCTTTCTTTCTCATTTTTTACTTGTTTTTCTGTAGAAATCTGCAATCCAATGGATTGATGGGGACACTCCCTCCTGAACTTGGCAATTTGAAGTACCTCGAGGAACTTCGACTAGATAGGAATAAGCTTCAAGGATTTGTTCCTGGAAGTAACAATTCAGATTTTACATCCACCAGTCATGGGATGTAAGTAGAAAATTCTTGCATTGGACTTTTTAAAGTTTTGTGTGCTTTGACTGAAATAGTTTCTTGTAGCGAGTATTTCGACTTGAATGTGTTTTTAAGTAGAAAATAAAGATGTATATAATTGCTCACTACGTTTACTTATATATAGCTTGGCTGTTAGCTAGAATATTGAACTGATCAATACAGTCTACAGATCCATAATATAACACTACTAGTTGTGTGTTTTATGCTTAGCTAAATACTGCTGGGTAATTCATGGATTTAGTAAAGGTAAGGAAAAGAAAGTATGAAGGAAATTATTTCCCGTTGGTTGGCTACCAAGAAAACAGAATGGAAAAGGCAAACATGATAGGGAGTATGGGAGAAATTCCTGTTTTGAATGTCATGTTTCCTTAGATTTTTCTTGATTACCTGCTTTTTTATTAGTATTGATTTCCCATTATAGTTGCATAAAGGTATCCTGATTCTAATTATAGTAATGTTCTCTCATTGCTAATCAAGCATTAATGAGTCAAATAATGTAAGATAGTGAAAAGAATATATAAAAGTTGATAATGTTAAGAATGTTGTTGTAAAATAATGAAAAATAGCATTATTTAGATGATTTGAATGTATTGATTTTCTTAAAATTGACACGGTTTATTTCTGTTATAGGTATGCCTCAAGTTGGAACATTACTGGTTTGTGTCATTCATCCCAGTTAAAAGTTGCTGATTTCTCATACAACTTCTTTGTTGGGAGCATACCCAAGTGCCTGGAGTACCTTCCGAGGTAACTCTCCCTTCGTCACTTGGACACTTTTTTTTCCCCCCCTTTTTTGGTACTCTAAAACTATTGTTTACATTTGTTTTATGCAGCTCAAGCTTTCAAGGAAACTGCCTTCAAGATAAAGATCCCAAACAGCGCCTTACTCCACAATGTGGTATGTACAACATGATCTTTATTTCTTTCTATTATATAAAGCCTCCAACCCAGTGAAGCTTTTGTGACAACTTTTCATTCCCAAATGCCTGCAATTGCCTCACTTTTTTATTTTAAATTTCAATCTTCAAGTTTTTATAACTTCTTCAGTTTTATTTTCTCTTCATTTACAATATTTTTTTTTGGGTCAATCAGTAAAAGATCATCAGATTTTTCATAGCTCACCTTCTAGTAGTTGTATATTTGGTGGCTGCTTAACCATTGATTAATCCCTTGCAAATATGTAATTCACATGTTTCAGAGTAAATGACCGAACCAAAATTTTGGAAACACTTCACAACAACAAAAGTTGGACTAACTAGAACATGTTGATGTTGGGTGCAAATATAGTTACTTAAATTCAATTCTGTGATTCGTAAATGGCAATATTCCTCTTATTACAGGTGGTGCTCCACCTGCCAAACACCGTTCAGGAGTCAACCCGAACAACTGGCCTGCTCAAGATGGAACTAAGCATCAGGCAACTTTGAAACCCATCTCAGCTTCAAAACCTGCCTGGCTTTTAGCTCTGGAAATAGCAACCGGAACCATGGTGGGGTCTATCTTCCTTGTTGCTCTCCTCACCGCTCTCCAGAGATGCAAAAGCAATTCTTCGATCACTATCCCTTGGAAGAAATCTGCAAGCGATAAAGGCCACATGACTATATATATTGGTAAGCTCTCTTATAACGTCAAATATTACTCTGTTTGGTTGTGTTTTCATTTTCATTTTTTTGTTTTTTTTTAAACATTTGGAAAATTGTTTCCAGAAACTGCTTTCTAGAAAATTTTATGAAAACAACCCACTTTTATTGCCGAAAACATGAAAACAAAAACAACCAAACAGAGTGATTTAGCAGACAAGAAATGACTACTAACTCAATTTTGGTGGAGTCTCTATACAGAATCAGAGATGTTGAAGGATGTATTGAGATTTAGGAGACAAGAACTTGAAGTCGCATGCGAAGATTTTAGCAACATTATCGGGGCCTCTCCAGACAGTCTAGTCTACAAAGGCACCATCCAAGGCGGGCCCGAGATTGCTGTTATATCCCTTTGCATTAAAGAAGAGAATTGGGCAGGCTATCTCGAGCTTTATTTTCAGAGAGAGGTAAAGTGTTTGGTATTACTAAACCAAACTTCTAGCTGAAGCTTCCATGGGAAAGTAAAATCTTTAAAATATTTTTGAAATAAACCTTTTAAATCTTTTAGTTTTTGCACTACTCAGGTGGCTGATTTGGCAAGATTAAACCATGAGAATACGGGAAAGCTACTTGGTTATTGCAAAGAGAGTAATCCATTTACGAGGATGCTGGTTTTTGAGTATGCATCAAATGGGACACTGTATGAGCACCTCCATTGTAAGTAAAGCTTTGTATTTGTTGCAGTTGGTTACTTCAACATGTTTTAGTAGCTCAATCCCTAGCTTTCTTTATATTGCAGATGGAGAAGGATGCCAGTTAACTTGGACACGGCGAATGAAACTTGTTATAGGCATTGCTCGGGGACTAAACTATCTTCACACAGAACTTGACCCGCCATTTACTATATCTGAGTTGAATTCTAGCACTGTATATCTTACAGAAGATTTGTCTCCCAAGGTACACCCAACACCTTGTATGTTCCAATATTACAGAGTGTGAACATTCTACCAAAATTCAAAATGTTTATTTTAGTATAGAAATCACCTTATGTTGAAAAAATCACCGAGGTTGGGAATTGGAAGTCAGAGATCATGAACTTCAAATAATTGGGTTGCCTTCTTGAAACCTTGAGCAGAGACTTTTGTTTGGCAACATCTAAAAAAGTTATATTTTTTTCAAACCTTTTTAATCTTTAATTTTATTTTATTTTTTTAAATGTGTGAAAAGTTTTTATTTTCAGGTCTGTCTAATCTAAAAGGATCTTAAAAAAAAAAAATTAAAAAAGTTCACTAAAAGACCCAACAAGAAAAGTGTCAAATTTTAATTTATTTTTTTTTTGGTGGTCTTTACTATGCTTTTTTCCAAAAAAAATATATTTATTTACTTCTTACGTCGGTCAAAAGTGAAGTTTTTAAAAACATTTTAAAAAAAGTTTACTAAAGACGAATAAAAATTCATCAAAAAAGCTTCTTAAAAATATTTTGCTGTTAGAAGATTCAAGATGATTCTTTTTCTTTCTTTCTTTCTTTTTTTTTTTCCTTTCTTATTAAATCATAAATCGCATGTTTTGAGGATATACATTTTTCTTTACTTATTTTATTTCTTTCTAGATGATTTGCTTTTCAATCCTGATATACTGCAACACCCTATGCAAAATTTTAATGGTTGAAAGCACTTGCCTCAATTTTTGCTGTAGCTGGTTGATTTCGAAAGTTGGAAGTCGATTCTTTCAAGATCAGAAAAGAACTCTGGCTCTATTGGCCATGAAGGCACTGTCAGTGTTCTTCCCAATTCACTAGAGGCACGCCATCTGGACATCCAAGGGAACATTTATGCCTTCGGTGTACTTTTACTGGAAATAGTTAGCGGGAGACCTCCTTATTGCAAGGACAAAGGTTGTTTGGTAGATTGGGTAAGAACTTCATCGAAAGCTTTTAGATTTTGAACATATGTCAATACTTCATACAAAACAATAACTTGTTGTTAGGCTATACCAACAATGAATAAGAAAATTTTCGGAGTCTTATGATAGTGAATTTTCATGTCTTTCAAACAGTAGACAAAACAATAATTTGTTGCTAGGATGTACTGATGAACGAGAAATGTATCTCCCTCTGGTGCAGGCTAAGGATTTTCTTGAACTGCCAGATCTAATGTCATCTGTGGTGGATCCTGAGTTGAAGCATTTCAGATTTGATGATCTCCGGGTAATATGTGAGGTGGTGACTCTTTGCATTAGTCCAGATCCCTCAAAACCCATGTCAATGGAGGAATTGTGCACGATATTGGAGAGCAAAATCGACACGTCTGTATCTGCTGAGCTTAAGGCATCTTCTTTGGCGTGGGCAGAGCTTGCGCTTTCGTCTAACTGAGTTGAAGCTAACAACACAGACATACTGTAAATCTGAAATACAGAATTGTATTACTCTTTTCCTTTTTTAGTTTTTGTTTTTTTTGTTGTTTTTTTTTTTCATGCTAAAAGAAAAGAGTTTCATGCATGGAAAATCCCCATTTCTTTGTAAACAGTTGATCAGTTTATTCATGAAATTACTTGATACTAAAAGAAGACCTTGTTACAAAAAATAAAATAAAGGCCAGTGTTACATAGTCTATTCTCTTCCATGTGTTTTCATGGATTCTGTTTTAGAACATTGTCTCTCTTCTTCTTTTTTTTCTACACTAATCATAATAGCATTATATCATTCAAATCGATTCATATGGACAAAGAAAAGAATTCATTTATATTGGTTTTCGTTGTCTGTTTTTATATTTTATAAAACACAAATCATATAAGTTTTCCCAAAATGAAGGGAAAGATCCATTTATCTGCCCATATGTCTATTGAAACCGAAGAAACTTAGAAATTAGTATATTACAAAAAAGAAAAAAGCATTATATATATGAACATTACACTTGGTAACTTGTTGATTTGCAAAATAAATCAGTGAAATCTATATCTATTAACTACCCATTTGGAATGAGGCTCAAAAAGCCCTGAAGATTGCAAAATAACTAGCAAAAAGACATAAAAATCCACTTGGTTTTGACTATAACTAACTTATAAGAAGAGAAGGTTAATTGTGTAGTGAAACCAGTCAAGAAGACCTGAGCTGACAAAAAAATGCATTATGGTATCGCATTGCCACTTAGTTCAGTTTTGAAATGAACCAAGTTACAGAAGAAAGGGATTGAAAAAGGCCTCCCCAAAATGCAAGTGCAAGATTTGGATTGGAAAAAACAAGAAAAGCAAGCTTAGAGGGCTCGTGATTTTATGATGTCGAGGCTCATCTCACTAGGATCTGTTGCTTGCAGTTCAACTTGAATGCCGTCAAGTTCTCTCTTGAATCTGTCCTTGGAACTAGCATACACCATCTTGTTCCTCACCCTTGATGTATCAGGAGACCTGTATCGCAAATTTTTTTAAAAAAAATAGCATCTATGTTTAAAAAATGGAGGAGTACTAATCAGCATGTGATGAGTACTAATTAATAATTTACCAGGCAATGAAGAATATTTTGCTCTTCTGGATATTCTCATTAGTTATGAAGTCAAAATCAAAGACAGCATAGCGACACTCATCAGCAGGGAGGACGGCAGTGAAATCATCATAGCTCTGCTCAGGAGTACCGAGCTTTTCAATGATCACCTGTTGGTTCTCGATCTTGAACACTATGAATCGGTAGTTCCTCTTCGCTTTTAGCTCCAAAAACTTCAGCTTACACTCATCATCCACTGCCATTCCAGATGCCGCATTTGCCTTTGTATATACATATAGCAGCAATTGAAATAAATTGTGAAATAATATAACTAACCTTTCAAATTTTAACTGGTGCATCATCAGCATATGCAAATCATTTACTATATGAAATAATACAACTATATTGTCAAATTTTGAATAATTTTTTAATTTTTTTTTTCTTTCTAATTACGTAGCATTGTTGGGTATTAAAGAATACACACAATCATATAGTAGAATCATAGAGTCAAACCTAATATCCATGACAGCTCAAACTACCTGGCTTGTGAATGTGATTATAGCTTCAATGAAATGCAATTAGATCTTCCTTTTAAAAACCAACTAGAAAGAGACAGACTTGGCAAAGACAAACCAAACCAAATAATGCAATGCAGAGATTAGTTGTTCAAGCTCATAATCATCTCCACCAAATATAACTACCACAGTAACTACAATAACTCCACCATTATAATCTTTTATTTATTTCTTTCTTTACCTTTGCACATAATCATGATTATATTTCTGTAATCAAAAACATAATCATACCTTTCTTTTTAATATAAAAAACAAGGCATCTGAAGCTTTGCCCAACTAATTTCTCGGTATACGTAATCTTCTGTTCTACGTATATTTGGTAATTATTGGATGCAAACCCTTAACGCTGTGTTTGGTTGGGAGATTTAGAAAGGGATTTGAAAAGTAAAAAGAAAAAGGTAAGTGAAATGTGAATAAAATATACCAACACTTCACCTAATTTCACACGTCTTTTTCCTTTCCCTTTCCAAATCTCTTCCCAAATCCCCCAACCAAACATAGCATAAATGGTCCCAAAGGGATCAAGTGCCTTATAAAATTTGAATTCATGACCCATGTTTTCATAAACTCTTCTCAAGACTCAACTTGTCACCCAATGTTTTTAAAGTTATCCCAGCTAGTTTCTCAGTACATGCAGTCTCTTATCCTACACATATCAGGTAATTATTGAATACAAACCCTTGAATGGCTCTAAAGGGATCAAGTGCTTTATGAAATTTGAATTAGTGACCTATGTTTTCATAAGCCTTTATCAAGACTCAACATATCACCCGACTAAACGCTAGAATTCATAATGAAAGAGGGAGAGAGAGAGAGAGAGAGAGAGCATACCATGTTGTTGACTACCAAGGAGGGAGGAGCTAGAAATGTGAAATGAGAAATGTGAGAGATGAGGGAGGAGCAAAGGGGCCAAGAGAATGAAAGAGAGACATGGGAGGAGTAGAATAGAGAAAAACAGATCCTTGATTTTTGGGGGTATGAGAGGTAGAATTTTGAGGGGCAGGAGAGAATTTGTTGGGCAAAATGACAGGTTAAATTTTTTGTATGTTTGTTTTTTGTCCTCTAATAACCAACCCCCCACAATTCACTTCTTTGCCTACACGTTTGTGAACTTGCAATGGTTTCAAAAACTCCAAACACAAATTTTCATTTTTGGACAATTTTCATGTTTCGGCAAATCCAAATTTGGAGGCCAAAACGATGATGAGCCTATTTGAATGACTTTTTGTTTAATGTATTTATCCTCTAAATAGAATCTTAATTTACTATATTAATGAGTCAGATGTAATTATGTTAATTGTCACGAAAAAATTGTATAATTTATTAAAATTATTTTATTAACACATTCACTTTTTAATTGATTAAAACAATAGCAGTATAATACATCTTATTTTAGAATATAATAAGCCCTAATTAAAAATGATATTTTCTTGTTTTAAACCATAAACCAATTTTTAGACTGAATTTTGTTAACACAATCACATCAGTGACATTTATCATACTTCTCACTCCACAAATGCTATTGGGTATGTTTGGTAACATTTACGTTTTTAATTTATATTTACAAAAATTTTATAAACTGGTTTTTGTTTATTTTTAGAAAAACATAAACTACAAACACATTCGGTAATTGACAAAATTTTAAAAATATAAAAAAGAGCGAGAAATGACAAGTGGTGGCAAGCGGCGGCGGAAGACGATGGTGGAAAGTGGTGACGGTGGATGGTGGATAGCTAGTGGTGGTGGGTGGTGGTGGTGGTAGTGGTGGGTGGGTAGGTGGGTGACGGTGATGGGTGGTAGCGAGTGGGTGGTGGTAGCGGTGGCGGATGGCGAGTTGTGGTGGGTGGCGGATGGCGGGCGGTGGTGGGTGGTGACGGGTGGCGGGTGGTGGTGGCAGGTAGGTGGCGGGTGATGGTGGTGGTGGTGGTAGCGGCGGATGGTGGGTAGTGGTGGCAGGTGGGTGGCGGATGGCTGGTAGTGGTGGATAGTGGGTAGGTGACGGTGGCGGGTGGTAGATGGTAGCGAGTGGGTGGTGGTGGTGGGGGGGGCAGGTAGTGGTGGGGGGTGGTGGGTGGGGGTGGGGGATGGGGGGTAAGTAGTGGGTGGTGGTGGGTGGGTGGTGGGTGGTGGTGGTGGGTGGTGGGTGGTGATGGTGGTAGTGGTGGTGGTGGTGGTGGGTGGTGGGTGGGTGGCAAGTGGCTGGTAGTGGTGCGTGATTGGTAGTAGCAGGTGGTGGATGGTGGTGGCAGATTGGTGGTGAGTGGTGGTGGCAAGTAGGTGGTTGGTGATGGTAGCGGGAGGTAGATGGTAGTAGCGGGTGGCAAGTGGGTAGTGGTGGTAGTGGCGAGAGGTAGGTGGTGGTGGTGAGTGAGTGACAGGTGGGTAGTGGCTAGTGGGTGGTGGTGGCGGGTGGTGGTGGCTAGTGGTGGTGGGGGGTGGGTGGTGGGTGGTGATGGCGGAAGACGGTGGTGGAAAATGGTAATGGCTAGTGTTGGGTGGTAAAAAAAAAAAACTCAAAACTCAAAACTCAAAACGAAAACACATTTTTTGTGTTTTCATTTTGTAGCCAAATTTATAAACTGAGACTACTGATTTATAAATCAAAAATTTTACCAAATAAGTTTTCATTTGAGTATTTTAAATTTTTGTAAATATAAACAAAAAACTGAAAACGTAAGCGTTACCAAACGGCAACATTTATTTTTTTGAGAAATTCTATAGTACACACCCTTTGCACCTTAGTTGAGTGTTTTGGGAAGTTGGTAAAAAAATTGACTTTTGGCTTTTTACCAAGCTTTTTAGCTTTTTAGAAAACAATTTGGAAAATTAGTAAAATATTGGCTTTTGGCTTTTTAGTTTAATATTTGTTTATGGTGTCAAATCAAATTAAAATGACTAAAATACCTTTACCCAACATAAGAAATTTATTTTTTTATTTTCTTGTCATAGGCCCCAATTTGTAATTTCACACTTGCGTTTTTGGCACTTCCCAAACCAATTTTGTTGCGTTTTTGCCACTTGTGTTTCCGGACATTTTGACAAAAACGCGACTTTTTATTTTGGTTCCCAAAACGGCACACAGTCTTTGTGGTTGGCTCATTGTGAGGTTAGTTATGGCATTATCATAATTATGATCAAGAGCTCATTAATTATAACAACAATAATGATATGAGAAAATTGGTGAAAATTTTACTCTAACAATTGTCTGAGGCATTAGGCCTAGTAATTTTTTTTTTTTTGTGAGGGGTCCACACTTTGTGAAATAGTTTGGTGAGAAATTCTTGAAAACATTTTATTTTCAATTTTAGCCCTTGACTTTTTTTATCTGTGTGACTTTTTGTTAACTATCTGTTGAAATTTATATGTATCTGTTGAAATTTTTTTGTATATCTATTGAAATTTTTTTGTATGTTTGTTGAAATTTTTTTATCTGTTCAATTTTTTTTGTCTATGTGTTCAAATTTTTTATGTATTCTAATTTTCTATCTGTCCAAATTTTACCTATCCAATTTTTTATCTGTTCAATATTTTTATTTGTACAAATTTTTTATCCAAATATTTATACAAATTTCATCTGTATATTTTTTATCCGTACAAATTTTGCAAAGCAATCAAACAACTGTTCAATTTTTTATTTCATTTTTTTTAGCTGTAGAATTTTTTGACCTATTTGTTCTATTTTTATATCTATCTGTTGAACCTACTTTCTCTCTCTGCGTGAAACCAAATATATAGACTTTGTTGAACCTATCTATCTGTTGGACCTATATATCTACAATTTGTTTCATCAACATTAACAACAATACAACTTCACAATAATCAATTTATGTTCAACAGATATACAAAAAATTTGTTGAACCTACATATCCAATTTTATTATTTGCTCAACAATAATAATAGATCTATCTGTTGAAAATCTAACAAAAACAACAACAACAAATCTACACGATTAAGGGTTGAAAATATAACAACAATAACCACATCAACCAACAACTAAGACTTAGATCCACTACATATAAACATAGTGTAATGCCCTAACCTTTTATATATCATTGATATTGTCCACTTTGGGCCATGTTCGCACGGATTTATTCTTTCCAGTAGATCACCCGTTCTAAAATTACTCCAGCCTAAGCACGCTTAACTAGGGAGTTCTGTTAGGGATTTCACCACCAAAAAAAAGGCCTCAATGCTATATAAGGGTCTAGATTTTTACTTTTATAGCCTAGGAACTCCCCATCCATTCCCGATGTGGGACACCGATAATTCCTTAACCCTTCACATGTCATCGATATTGTCCACTTTAGGCCATGCCCACACGGATTTGTTTTTCCCAATGGGTCACCTATCCCAAGACTACTCCAGCCTAAGCACGCTAAACTGGAAAGTTCTGCTAGGGATTTCACTACACGGGAAAATGCCTCAATGCTATATAAGAATCTAGATTTTTACTTTTATAGCCTAAGAATTCCTCTTTTATTCCCGATGTGGGACATTGAGACCTTACAATCCACCTCTCTTAAGGCTGCACGTCCCCGTGTAGTAGCTTGCCAGCTCACAAGCCCACCCATATGCATCGAAAGACGTAGAGGCCCACACTCGGTACTCCACAAAGGCGGCTTTGATACCATTTGTAACGCCTCAACCCTTTACATGTCATTGATATTGTCCATTTTGGGCCATACCTATCTAGATTTGTTCTTTCTAGTGGGTCACCTATCCCAGAACTGCGCCAGCCTAAGCATTACCCGGGAAAAGGCCTCGATGCTATATAAGGATCTAGGGTTTTACTTTTATAGCCTAGGAACTCCCCTTTCATTCCTGATACGGGACACTGGGACAATATACATAGGGTTTTAACTCAGATTTGTGCACGACCGATGGTTTAAACATAGGCACTCTAATATAGATCTACCATTGGTAAAAGAGACGAAGAGAAAGAGAAAAGAAATCCTAGGGTTTCAACTCAGATTTGTGCATAAATCAGAGAATTGAAAGAAAGAAAGAGAGAGAGAGAAGAAAATAAAGGAAAACGAGGAGGATGGGAGATAGAGCGTCGAAGATGGATACCACGACATCGCATCCGCTTATGTCGACGATTTCACAACAGCGGTACTCTTGAAAGTGGATTTGGTTGTGGCTAATGCTAGAGGTGACGATGATTTGGATCGACTAAAGGTAGCAAAAGATGTCAGTGATGATCCTAGATCTAGAGTTTTCAGACGAGATCTAGAGAGAGAAAGTAAATTAGTACTAATCCAGTGTAACAACCCCGACCTGTAATTAGTTTATGATCTTTGATTAAGAAGGCTTAATAAGTAATTAAGATGAGATTCTACGTTAATTACATGTGTTATATGTTATTTGCATTTAGATCTGTCTATCGTAGAAATATCTGTTTGTGTTTCTGTTTTGTTCTGTGAATTGAAGGCCTTATCGTCCACAGAATACGACATTGATTCGGTTTATGTGTTATTTAGCATTTTTATAAATTTCTAGTAGGATTAATTGAAAATTGATTCAGAACGAAATAATTACAATTTGATTAGTTTAAACCATGCTTAATTAAGCTCCACTAATTAGCCTATATAAGGCTCAAGTTAAGTCTAGAAGCCTAAAAAAATACACACGTGATCATCTTGAAGCCTTCAAAAATGTGAAAGGAAGAGAAAAGAGAGAGATTGCTAAACATTGAAGAGGAATTGAAGGAATCAAGCTTAGACATGCTAGAATTCAAGAGAATTTAAACTTCTAGGTAAGAATTCAACCTTAGATTTATGATATTAAGTTGGATCACTTATGAATTCAAGAGGTTAAAGTGTTTTAACATGAGAATTGAGTTGGAAAGTAGAAAAGAAGATGATTCATTGCATGCATATGCATTTCATGGAGTTTTGAGATTATTTCCAAAAGAATTCTTTCATGCATGTGGTAATTCTAGCTTGGTTTTAAGAATTCATCATATTTTTTACCATTTGACCCCAATTGATCATGTTTTGGAAAATTAAAGCTCATATCATTACATGCAAGTCATGTTCTTTAAGTTTTAAGTTGAATTTTGGACAATTGACTTTGTTCTTGGGCCTTGATTTTGCGAAATGATTCTTAATTCTTGATGTGTTACAAGTTTACATATGTGTGGGGATATATTTTCTGAATACTAACACGTGGCCAAGATGACGCCGACGTGTCAGCCGAGGTGCCACGTGTCCTGGTCATGACGCCGAGGTGATTTCGGCTAGGTGTAGACACCCCATTTTTGACCGTCCTCAAGACTTGGACGTCACCGCTAGAACACTCGGTGATTATCCGTGTTTGTGTTCGTTTGGAGTTCCCGGAGTTCTCGGCTTGCGCGCCTTGCCTCAGGACCTCCGAACTCGACCGCTTTGTGTCTGGTTTTGCACCAAACACTTGTGTTTTGCCTTGGAAGGGCAGGGAATGCCTTGTGAGGCATCCCCACACACCACCGGCTGTGGCTAGAGGCCACCGGCTGGCTGGTATTGTCATCGGCACTTTATTGTGCCGACCGGCACTCTTTTGTGCCGACCGGCACTAAGTTTTGTCAAAATGACACTCTTTGCCGGCCGGACACTGTGCAGTTGCTTTTTGAGATATTTTTAGGCAATTTGTATGGTTTTGGTTCCCCCCCATACTCATGTATGGAGGCATGACCCTCTTAGTTAGCTTAGCTTGTAAGCTTTGCAAGCTTTGCTTGCCTATAAGAGGACCACTCCTCTTCTTGGCTTAGGGTTACAAAATTTTAGACATTTTAGACAGACCAAGCTCTGGTTTTTAGGGTTAGGATAGATATACATCCTATCTCTCTTCTTCTCTCTTGTTTTGTACACTAGGTGTTTGTGCCTTACTATTGCACATCAACACCTAGTGTTTCACCTTTCCTTGGTTTCTGAGGTTCCAAGAGGTTGCTCTTGCTGTTCTTGACTGGTTTGGAGCTCAAGGAAGCAACAACATCATCATTTGTGAAGAGGGTCAACAAGGGTGAGAAACTTACTTTATTTACCCCATTCTTGCATTCCATTTTGACCTATCCTTGAACTGTTTTTGTGCTTGGTGTTCAATAAAAAAAGTTCTGTTTTTTAGTCCTCTTGATAGTTTATTAAGGGCACTTTGTGCTTTGGGGAGGTTTGGCCCCTCTTAGGCCTTGAAAATGCCCATTTTTGTGCCATTTTGTAGAGATCCGAGATTTTTGTGCTTGGGCCTCTCTACCACTGAAATCTTGAGGGATTTCAGTAGTGGAGATGGTGCCATAAAGTCTCAAGAAGGAGGGGGCCACCCCCTCTTCTTGATGTCCTTGAAAAGGGCAAGTTTTGGCCTCCAAAGGAGCACCATGTTTGGTTGTGTGTTGAGCATGTTTGGTTTGTTTTTTCATGCTTGTATTGCCATGATATAACATGTTTCTAAGTTGGTTTTAGTACTCCTTGCATGTTTTGCATGGTTGCTTTGTAATGCCTCTTTGGTCCCTTAACATGCCTAGGTTGTATGCCCTAGTTTGAGCATGTTTTAGGCTTGCATTTGTGAATATTTTGTGCTTATTTTGACATGTTTTAGCTCTGTCCATAGTCGCTTGGGTTGATCTTGGCATGTAGTATATAGCCCCTTTGCATTTTAGGCTTGCTAGCCTTTGAGTATGCATGTGTAGTATGCCTTGCTTGCATCATTTTTGTGGTTTAGAATCATCTAGCATGCTATTTCAGTCCCTTTGGTGTGCTTGTATGCTTGCCTAAGTGGCTTCTTTAATGCTTTAAGAGTATGTGTTAAATGCTCCATGTTTTGGCTTTAATGCATGCCTTTGGATTCATGTCATCTAGATGCCATCTAGGTGGTCACTTAGGCTTAGTTTTGTGTGTTAAAACTCTGTTTTTAAGTGTTTAAGTATTGCCATGTGTGGTTGTGCTAAGTGTGGTTTAAAGCCTCATTGATTTGCTTTGAACCTTCGACCATTCGCATGCTTTGTTTGGCTTGTTTTGTTGCATGATTTGGCATCATGTTTTGCATGATTTTCAAAGCTTTACAATGTGTGTTTATTGTCCTTGTTTGGTATCTCCAAGTGTGCTTGGGGGTTGCCATGTTTATGCCTTGGGTTTGGACCGTAACACTTGCATGTGTGTGTGCGTGTTTAGCCTCCATTTCTAAGCATTTTGGCCACTGATTTTAGGACTATTTGAGTTGCCTAATTCATGTATAAGACCATCCTTTTATTGGTTTGCATGCTTACCTTGCATGCTTGCTTGAACCCTTTGCATGAACATATTGCATAGTCCATGTTGCATGCCTAGTTGACATGTTTAGGGTTGCATTTGTATTGTGCATGTTTGGCCTCTTGAAGTGAAGTATGATGGAGGTTGAGCACCTTTGTTTGCTTGTTTGCATTGCATGCATTTGAAATCAAAGTTGCATTCTTGGTTCTTAGGGCCATCATGCATGGAAATGCGCGATTGGTGGTCCGGGAATCGAGGCACATGCCCTTTTGAGTCAATAACATGATAAGGGGTGTGTATAGTGCATAAATACCTTGAATCACATTGCCATGCATGTTGTTGTCCTCTGCTGCTGTGGGTTGCAGGTTCTGCAGGTGTTAAGTGCCGGCCGGCACTATTTAGTGCCGACCGGCAGTAAATTTCCAGTCGATAACTTCATCTAGTGCCGGTGGCCTCCTTCTTCAGCCGGTGGTGCTCTACCCCAGCCGGTGGTACTCCCCAGTGCCCTGAGAGGCGCTCCTGAAGCTTTGGTAATTTTCTGAGGAGGATAACAGAGGAAACAGAGGCAAATCATGCATGGCAGCGCGATTCCGAGCGAGTCCCGGGCACGCGATGCATCTGGCCCTCATCCCGAGGCGATTTACTGTTTAATTAGATTAATTATTTTATTTAATTAATTTAGTTGATTTGTAATATTTTAATTAGCTTGCGTAGTTAATTAATTTGTATATTCTTTCGGCCCCTCCGAGCGAGGGCAAAATTGTAATAAGGGTGTGTGAGTGGGTGTATGTCTTCCAATCCCCATTTCTTCCTATCCCTTTTATTTACCTGCTTATGTTGGCAGATTAGGGCATTTCTATCTTAGCATACCTTATGCAATGCATGCGTGCATTCATGCATTCGTTTACATGCATCGGGCTCGGCACATCATGCAAACTGCATCGTACTTTCAATTCCAAATTGAATACGTGATAGTTGTTGCATCTCATGTGCCATGTTTAGGTTAGCCGAACTGTTTAGATTACACCCTGTATGCGATGCATTAGCCATTTAACATGAACTAGGACATGCATGTTTGCTAACTAGTTTTTGTTTTGGCGTGGAGTACGATGTAAGTATTTTACGCTTTAGCATACCACATACGTGTGAATGTTGCCATGACAGTATGCTTACCATGCGGCTAAGTGCTTATGTGAGATAAACTGTT
Organism: Camellia lanceoleosa; assembly: GCA_025200525.1. Taxonomy (NCBI): domain Eukaryota; kingdom Viridiplantae; phylum Streptophyta; class Magnoliopsida; order Ericales; family Theaceae; genus Camellia; species Camellia lanceoleosa. Next base: position 167,218,677 of record CM045769.1, read on the forward strand.
TGAATGCCTGTGGGTGGAGGTTGGATTGCTTGAGTTGGGAAAACTCATTGAAATCCGTATTTTAGCCTACTTGCGAGTAGCAAATTCCAAAGCATTTTCAAAACCAACGGATATGCAATGTTCGTTTCCAAATTAGGCGATCTAGTCTATACTTGTTTGCTGCGCGCATAACATAGTAATTCTAGGCTAATAATTGGAATAAGAGCATGTAATGTTTTCAAAAATGGATATCACGGTTAGTAGAGAGGTGCTCATAAGTGACCTTCCCCGATCGTACCAAGCTCGAGCCAAGACCACTTTGGTGATGACGGACATGTGGCCTTGACCTTGAGTCGTGGTTTCCTAAATTTCCCATTTTAAAATATTTAGGTGGCGACTCAGTCCGCAAAAGATCCATGTTTGGCACTACTTTTCAAAAAATCTGTTTTTCTTCAAAACGATTTGTCGGATTTGGACTCTTTGGTTCAGATTTAGAACCGACACGAATTGAGTCCGAACTGTAGCGTGTGAGGTCCCTCGAGGACGTGTTACACTAGGCCAAGGTTATCTCCGAAGATATCGGAGTCCAAGATAAGCGGATAAGGGACAAGAGTCCTAGAATGCAGAAGGACTTCAGCCTGGATAAAAATAAAGCTCTTAGGAAGTTTATCTTTATCTATTGGAGAGTCCAAGCTAAGTACTGAGTCCATTGAAGCTAGGCTTCTGTTGGGACTAGGATTGTGTTGGCTATAAAAGAAAGGCACCCCCATAGGTCTAAGGTACGCAATTTATATTCAGAATAGTGAGTTAAGCATTTGATCTATCTTTGAGAGATAACTGACTTGATCGTCAGAGTGCCCCTGGGTGGACAAACCACCGCCGGAATCTCTTCTTTCTGTTACAGGTCACTCAGGCGCCATCTATTCTGCTAGTGCTCTCCAGTTGAATACTTAGTTGGCAGTGTGGTCAGAAATTCACGCACACAATTTGGCGCCGTCTGTGGGAAAGAAAGGAGAATAAATGGCCAATGACAGACAGAAAGAGAAGATTGGGGACAACACTCCTACTGGGAGTGGGAGACCTGTTGACCTTGATATCGAAAAGGATAATTGCAACGAAAACCAGAACCACGGAGAAAAGGATGTTGGCCAGGAAGGCGACGTACCAAAGAAAACGGACCAAAACGGGTACTATAACAAGGATAACCTCCAGGTATGGAAAGACAGATGCCTACGGAGGGACGAAGAGATGAAGAGGATGGCAAACAAATTAGCGGACCTTCAGTCGGTCGTCAATTTCATGATGCAAAACAACGTCATGCGTACCACCGTTTCTTTGCAGACACGCCGATTCCAATGAGTAATGCCTGAAGGGAGGGCGAAAACAATCCTCTAGCCCCAAAGACGCCAGCGAAAAACACGCTCACCGGCCTTCAAGGGAGGTCGGGCGAGAAGAGTCGAGAAAGGAAGAATCTCGAAAGACACATCGCACCAAAGAGGCAAACCCTAGTGAACATCGACATGTTCAAAGGCAGGAGCTGTGCTTCGATGCGACCATTGAAGAAAGGTCGAAAAAGGCTCACAATGAAGCTGAGAGCAGTGCACCTAAAAGGTTGAAGTCAAGAGATAGCCGAGCTCCTGGGCGGACTAAAAAAAACTCGAGAGATTATCTCAAGAGGAAATAACAAAATGCCGAGGTAACTTCTCCTGTTAAGCCGAGAACACCATTCTCGGTGGAACTGGACAGATTTGAGGCCCCGAAAAGATTCAGTATGCCGAGGTTCCAAATATATGACGGTAAGTCAGACTCTAACTTTCACGTCGGTTTATACCTAAACTCAATGGCATTGTACATTGGGAACGAGCCGTTGCTTTGCAAGATGTTCCCCTCATCCTTCAAGAAAATTGCATCGGATTGGTTTCACAAATTGCCAAGAGGAAGTGTGAAGGCCTGGGAAGGCCTGGCTGATATGTTCATGGCCAGGTTTGTGACAAAAAAACTATAGCCACTAAGGGATGGCGCCCTGATGGCTCTGAGAATCAGTGAGGATTAAGGCCTTAGGGCCTATGCAAAAAGGTATTATGAGGTGCTCAACCGAATACCCGAGTGCAACCAAGAGGTGGTGTAACAAGCCCGCGGGGGGGGGACCTCGCTACAGCTCGAACTCGATTCGTGTCATGGTTCTTAATCTGAACCAAAGAGTCCAAATCCGGCAAATCGTTTTGAGAAAACAGATTTTTGAAAGAAGTGCCAAACATGGACTGCTTTTCTAGATACAGAGTCGCCATCTAAATATTTTATTTTGGGAAATTTAGGAAACCCTGACTCGTTGCCTAAGGCCACGTGTCCGTCATCACCAAAGTTGCCTCGGCTCGGGAACTTGGGTACGATTGGGGAAGGTCACTTCGTGAGCACCCCCGCTCGCCCGATCAAAGATCGGCCTCTACTAACCATGATATCGAGTTTTGAAAACCTTATGCATTCTTATTCTGGTTATTAGCCTAGATTTGCTATGTGATGCGCACAGCATACAAGTATAGACCGGGTCGCCTGAATTGGAACAAAACATTTCATGTTTGTTTGTCTGAAAATGGTTTGATGGTGCTACCCGCAGGTAGGCTAAGGCGTGGATTTGCTACCCTCGGGTGGGCTTAGAAAACATGTTTTTGCCACTATCTAGTGGGCATAAAACAAACAGTTGATGATTTGTTCCAATTTAAACAACCCAACCTTCACCCACAAGCATTCAAGGCAATTATATCACATAAGCATATAGCCTCATGGTAAGCATGCTATCATGGCAGTCACTCACACGCATGCAAGGATGCTAAAGCATAAAACTCACTGAGTACTCCAAGCCAAAACAGAAACCGATTAGAAATCCATACATGATCCTAATTATACAGAAATGCCTAATGCAACACATGCAATAATGCAATTATAACAGACTCGGCTATTCTAAACATGGCATATGAGATGCAACAACTATCAAGTATTCAACTCGGAATTGAAATACAAATGCAGTTAGTATGATGCGCCGAGCCCGGTGCATGCAAGACAGATGAATGAATGTAAACATGCTATCATACTGTATGCTAATTGAAACATGCCCTAATCTAACCATCATAAGCTGGTAAATAAAAGGGAAGAAAGACGTAGGGTTGGAAGACATACATCACACTCACGCACACTTATTACAACATTGCCTCGCGCAGAGGGTCCGAATAAATAATATACAGTCCCAAATAGTACAGTCCAAATAAATAATACAGTTCAAATATGTACAAAAATCCTAATTAATTACCAAATTAACTAAGAAAATAATAAATTGGCATGCAAGCCAGGGATTGCCTTGACTCTTCTTCAGATGATAAATGATGCATATCCGGGTTGCCTTTGCGCCGAAATCCACTGTGATGCCCCAATTAGCCTCTGTTTTACAATAATTTTTGGAAAGCGCCAAGCCTGGAAGATCACGATTCTTGATTTGTCAGCAGAGAGCAGGAAAGGGGCATGGCAATATATTTTCACAAATGTATGCATGCCTCGATTATCGTGCCACCAATCACGCATATCGATGCATGATGGCCGAGGAGTCGAATTGCACAACTCAATATGAAATGAATGCACATATAAACATAACAATAACTAAACCCCATCATGGATAATCCGGTCACGGTGATCGAATTGAGACACGCGTTCAAGTCACTCGGTCTGAAACGTCCCTCGTTTCCCATGCCCGGGCTAACTCCTATCCCAAACACAATGCAATATGCATGACATGCATGAATGCAAACTAAGATATAACCTAACATACGACATGCTATGAAATGGCATACACGATGCACGAGGTAACATGGCCTACACAATGCGCTAACATACAACCTAGCATACGCAATGCTATAAAATGGAATGGCATACACAATGCATAATAGACTTACACCAACACAAGTGGACCTCAGCCACACCCACATAGGAGGCCATTAGATGAAAGTGAGACACTCGAGATGCGTGCACACATGCACGCAAACTGAGAACCGACCCTAAGGCACCAAATGCCACTCTAACAAGACATGGCAAGGCATGGAATATGGCATACTAGCATGCAAATTTCAGTAGCAAAATATGATGCAAAACAGCCCCAAAACATGGAAACATGGCACCCGATACATGGAATGAAACCCGAAACATGAAATTAGGTACATGGAATGACCTATGGCTATGCAAAGCACGCGTTATTTCAAAATGAAGTGTGAAGACAGAATCAATACAGTCCCAAAACAAGTATATTTCCAGTTTTAAGCAAGGCCAAAAAGTGAACACAAATAGGGCTAAGCCAACGTGCAAAAATGGCCTCGAAAGAGAGATAAAGAAGCAAGTGGAAGCTTATGGCCATAAATGGCCAAGATTCCTTCAACAAAGTTGAAGAGGGTCTCAAAATGAAGCACTTTACAGTTTACAACAAGCCACGAAAACAAACACAAGTATGGCTAAACTATTATGCAAGAAATGGGTCAAAAGGGAGACAAAGAAGCAAGTGATGGTTGCTGGCCTCAAATAGAGGAGGGCCCTTCAACAAAGTTGAAGAGGGGCCTAAAAAATGGTATTTTACAGTTAGTGACCAAACCCAAAACAGTGCACATGCAAGCTTAAAATACTATGCAAAATAAGGTCTAAAAAAAGGTTTAAACACAAAGCGCAAAAAGGAAGCTTCAAACAGTAAAAGTTCCTTGATTAAACATGAAGAGGAGGTCAAGATAAGGCTATTTACAGTTTGGACCAGAGCCCAAAAATACAAGCACAAGGAGCTAACAAAACATGCAAAAATAAGGCCAAAAGAGGGATAAAGAGGCAAGTGACAAAAGGAAGTATCAAACAGTGAAGAGCCCTTCAACAATGTTGAAGAAGGGCTCAAAATAAACCACTTTTCAGTTTATAACCAAGCTCAAAACAATTTACAAATGAGCCTAAAATACTATGCAAGAAAGAGACATACAAAAGAGGTAAAGAAGCAAGTGTAAAAGGAAGCCTCAAACAAGGAGAGGCCCTTAAACAAACATGAAAAGGAGCTCAAAATAATGCTATTTTTAGTTAGGGTCGGAGCCCAAATATGCAAGCAAGTATGGCTAATATATTGAGCAAAATAAGGCAAAAAAGAGGAAGGAGAAGACTTACCCTTGAAGACCAAATCTTTGACAGCCTTTGGACCAAGAAATGTTGCTCCTCAGCTCTGGAAAATAGCCCCAAGTGGCTGGAATGGAGCTTGGAGGTATGGTGCTATGGCTTGTAGTGTAAAATGGTGTAGGACTTGAGGTTTTGATGCTTGGTAGAGAGAGAGAGGGAGCTTTAATGTAAGAGTTCCAAAACAAATTTTTTTCACCCCTACAATGCAGCTGGAGCTGCTGGTTTTATAGGCAAAAGAGTGAAGGAAAAGGGGGGAAATTGAAATTGAAATTTCCTCCCAAAATAGGCTTAAAAAAGAGATAAAGAGGCAAGTGGTAGCTGCCGGCCTCAAACTAAAAAGATCCCTTCAACAAAGTTGAAGAAGGGCTCAAAACAAGACATTTTACAATTTATGACCAAGTCCGAAACAGCTCACAAGTAGGCCTAAAATACCATGCAAAAATAGGCCTAAAAGAGAATTAAAGAGGCAAGTGATAGTAGGAGACCTCAAACAGCAAAAGGTCCTTAATCAAACATGAAAATGAGCTCAAAATATGACTATTTACAGTTTGGGTCGGAGCCCAAAAATGCTTGCAAGCAAGGCTTAGATATAGAGCAAGATATGAACAAAAATGAGGGGAAAGAAGCTTACCCTTGAAGACTAATGAACCAGCAGCTTTTGGACCAAGAAGAGGAGCTCCTAGCCTCTGGAAAATAGCCTCAAATTGTTGTAATGGAGGATGGAGGTGTATACCAAAAACTGGAGCAAACGGAGGTGGTTAAGCGGTTCCGAACTAAGGCATACAGCCGTCGGCTTCGAAAAACCGGAAACTGGGCTCCAAACAAGAAAAATGGCCTACGACCATGAAACATAGCCTACGGCCACTGAGAGATGATTTACGAGACCTCTCCCTCCCTTCGGGAAGAGCAAATAGAGAAAACGGAGCCTGGTTCGCAAACCGAAGCAAGACACGAAAGAGCCTGGAAGTCCGCAGGCAAGACTCGCAGCCGAGACTTTGAAACTTCCGCATGAGCACAATATACAATATCACTGAGCGCTCAATCGGTGACGTCTGAGTCTTAAGGTCGGTCAAAAATGGGGTGTCTACAGGTGGCGGTTGTGTCTTTCAAGAACGGCCTAAAAGATGATTGTGCACTACGAAAGTTATTAGCAAAGACATTGCCAAAAAGTATGGAGGAGCTTATGGCCAGAATTGAGAAATATGCCAGAGCCGAGGAAGACACGCCAGGGATTAAGGCGACAAAGCAAGAGAAAGAAAATGGCTCGCCGAAGCGAAGCTGAGGTAACAACGGATCCAGCAAATAAAAGATAGGACTGAGAACCGCACAAGCAGTCACAACTATATTCCGAATCCCAATTCACAAAGTCCTGGATAAAATCCGAACCCAACCCTATTTCAAAGCACCAGCTAGGGTACCATGAGAGTTTGTGGAAAGAAGCCTTGGTAAGCATTGTGCTTATCATAATGAAGATGGGCATCTGACTCAACGTTGCAGAGCCCTGAAGTCACACCTAGAAGACCTGGTAAGGCAAGGCCATTTGAGGGACCTTGTAAATGAGGCCAGGACAAGAGAAGAACAGACAAGATTGCCTCAGGCACCAGCAGCTCCACCTCCCCAGCACAACAACCACAGGCAAGCGAACCTCTCGGGTAATTAATGTAATTCACTCGAAGGTCAATGAGAACGAAATTCGGGGGGAGACCCAGAATGTAAAGCACTTGCAACATGTGTACCAGGTCCAGTAGAAAAGACCTCGGGCTGAAAAGTGCCAGGGACCAATGGTGTCCTTTACTGAAGCCGACTTAGAGATGGTCCAATATCCGCACAACGATGCCTTGGTAGTATCCCTCCAGGTTGGGGAGTGCCAAGTGAAACGCATCCTAATTGACCAAGGCAACTCTTGTGACATCATGTATGTCAGATGTTACAAGGAGCTTGGCCTTCACCCAGACGATATGGAGCAATCCAATGGCCCAATGGTCGGGTTCAATAGAACACCGACATGGCCACTGGGAGCAGCAAACTTGGAGGTGCAGGCTGGCACCAAGAAGATAAAGACAGAGTTCACCATAATCGATACACCCTCCCCTTACAATGTTATCCTAAAAAGGCCATGGTTGCATGCAATGGGGGCTGTTCCCTCCACATTGCATCAACTATTACGGTTCCCGACAGAGCATGAGATAGAGGAGGTCAGAGGGGATCAGCTGCAGGCAAAGAATTGCTCCATGGCAGCAATGAAATCCACCTGCAGCATACAAGAACCAGAAGGGACGGATATCGAAGACGAGGACGTGGAAGTCCTAGAGGACGTCGGCAAAAAGCCAGCCGAGAAAAGTGAAGAAGCCCTAAAGAAAATCCTCATCCAGTAAGGGAATGAAGAACGCTACTTCCTTCTCGGCTCAAGCTTAGCCGAAGAAGAGGAAAAAGAACTTGAGGCGTTCCTGAGAGAAAACATTGAAGTGTTTGCCTAGACGCCTTATGAAATGCCAGGCATTGACCTCAAGGTCACTTGCCATAAATTGAACGTAGATAGGTCGGCCAAACCTGTAATCCAACGGGCAAGAAGACCGACGCTGCTGCATGTTGAGGCAGTAGAAGAGGAAGTAGACAGACTTCTGGAGACCAGAGCCATTCGAGAGGTAAATTACCCGACATGGCTATCGAATACAGTGGTGGTGAAGAAAAAGAATGATAAATGGAGGGTCTGCGTGGACTTTACCAGTCTAAACAAGGCCTGTCCCAAAGACAGTTTTCTTTTACCTAAGATTGACCAACTGGTGAATGTCACTTCAGGGCATGGAAGGATGAGCTTCCTAGATGCCTACAAGGGATACCATCAAATAGCCATATACCTCCCAGATGAGGAGAAGACCGCATTTATCACCCCAAAAGGGCTGTATTGCTACAGAGTGATGCCTTTTGCGTTGAAAAACGCAGGAGCAACTTACCAGAGAATGGTAACTAAGATGTTCAGACACCTGATTGGCGGAACAGTGGAGGTATACATTGATGACATGGTCGTGAAGACCAAGGAACCTGAGAATCACCTAGAAGACTTGAGGGCAGTTTTTGACATCCTTAGAACATATCGGCTCCGACTCAATGCATCAAAGTGTGCATTTGGAGTTGGATCTAGTAAATTCTTGGGATACTTGGTAACCAGAAGGGGCATTGAGTCCAGCCCAGATCAAATCAAAGCCATCCTAGAACTGAAAAGCCCAACATCGGCGAAGCAAGTACAGATGTTGACTGGAAGGGTTGCAGCCCTAAACAGGTTCATAAGCAGAAGTTTTGACAAATGCAAACCCTTCTTCAGCTTAGTGAAGAAGGCCACAGACTTCTTATGGACAGAAGAGTGCGAACTCGCTCTGGCCGACTTAAAGAAGTATTTGACCACGGCTCCAGTTCTCTCAAACCTAGAATCTAGAGAGGAGTTGTTCCTGTACTTAGCAGTTTCAGAGCATGCGGTAAGTGCAGTGGTAATCCGAGAAGAAAAAGGAGAGCAAAGGGCTGTTTATTATATAAGCAAAACCCTAACTAATGCAGAAACCAGGTATTTACCCTTGGAGAAGTTAACGCTGGCCTTAGTAATGGCTTCAAAGAAGCTGAACCATTACTTTCAAGTCCACAAAATTGTAGGGCTAACTAAACATCCCTTAAAGTCCCTATTACAGCAGGGAGATCTGACAGGCAGAATCGCTAGATGGGCAATAGCCTTGGGCCAGTATGACTTGGAATATAAACCTAGAACAGCAATCAAAGGCCAAGTCTTGGCCGACTTTGTGGCCGAATTCACTCCAGGAGCCATCGTATATCGGGCTTCATTGAGTCGAGGTGAACGATGTCCAAGCAAGCAAAGAGGAGCCCAGCCGAAGGCAATAGAATAAAAGAAAGAAGAAAAACTCAGGCCCTGCAGCATTTACATCGGCGACTCCTTTCGACTGTTTGTTTATGGGAGTTCAAACCGACAATGAGTAGGGCAGGAGTAGTACTGGTATCTCCAAATGGACAGATACTAGAACAATCCATTCGTTTGGGGTTCAAGGTCTTAAACAATGAAGCATAGTATGAAGCACTGGTTTCAGAACTGAAACTGGCAGCAGCAGTAGAAGCAGATGATGTGATAGTCTTCTGTGACTCTCAGCTTATAGTCAACCAGACAACAGGCGAGTTCGCAACCCGAGATGAACGTATGTCGGCATACGCAAAGAAAGTAGGCAGGTTGGTGGCCTTGTTTCAGAATTGCCGACTATAGTAGGTTAACCGAGATGATAACAGTCACGCCGATGCCCTGGCCAACCTAGCTAGTGCAATATAACCTAGAAAGGCAAGGATGATAATGGTTGACTACTTGTCAGGCCCGAACATCGAACCATCGGCCACAGAGCGTGAAGCAATATGTGTGGACATGGGACCAAGCTGGATGGACGCAATAATAGCATTCCTGAAAGAAGGAAAACTGCCATATGATCACACAGAGGCGCACAAGATCAAATTGAAGTCGGCAAGATTCAGTTTGACAGCAGAGGGACATCTCTACAGAAGATCCTTCACTGGACCCCTTTTGAGGTGTGTACATCTTTTATAAGTTGAAGATTTTTTATATGAAATACATGAAGGAATATGTGGAAGCCACGCAGGGGGCAGATCACTTGCCCATAGGGCCATTACCCAAGGATATTGGTAGCCCTATATGCAGAAAGATGTAGAAGCCTAAGTCAAGAAGTGTGAAAAGTGCCAAAGGTTTGCACCACTGATACACCAACCAGCAGTAGACTTGAACCCAGTATCCAGTCCTTGACCGTTCGCCCAATAGGGCATGGATCTTGTTGGAAAACTGTCCCAAGCAACTGGGCAAATGAAGTACTTGCTGGTAGCAACAAATTACTTCACCAAGTGGATAAAAGCTGAACCCCTTGCCAAGATCCGAGACGTGGATATGAAGAACTTCATATAGAAAAATATCATCACCAGGTTTGGGATCCCAAGAGCACTAGTTGCAGACAATGGAACACAATTTGATAGTAAGCTAATCAAGAGCTTCTGTGCAAAGTTCAAAGTCAAGAATTACTTTTCCACTCCAAGTTTTCCTCAAAGCAATGGACAAGCAGAAGCATCCAACAAAGTCATCTTGGATGGGATTAAGAAGAGGCTGCAAGCAACAAAAGGAAAGTGGGTGGATGAACTACCAAGTGTACTCTGGGCATATCAAACTACGCCGAGAAGATCAACCAGGGAATCCCCATTTGCCATGGCTTATGGCACAGAAGCAGTCATTTCTCTAGAAGTTGGCATCCCAAGGATCAGAACCCAGGGAGTAGAGAACGGGGACTAATAATGTATTATTAGCCCGAGATCTGGATCTGCTACAAGAAATAAGGGAGAGAGCTGCAATTCAGCTGGCGGCATACCAGCAGCAGCTTGCCAAGGCTTATAATAAGAAGGTCAACCCAAGGGAGTTTCAAATCGGTGACCTCGTCTTGAGAAAAGTCGTCGGCAACAAGAAGGATCCCAGAGAGGGCAAGCTTGGCCCAAATTGGTAGGGACCCTATAGAATCATCTCGGTATTGGGCAATGGGGCATATTGGCTTGAAGATAATGAAGGTAAAGAGTTACCAAGGCCCTGGAATACTTGCAATCTTAAATTTTTTTATCATTAAATTTTCTTGTTCTTTGTTATTAGCCAAAGTAATAAATAAAGTTTTAGCTTGATTTTTCACACTTGTGATTGATAAGATAGTTGAGGATATTTCTAGAATACATGCATAATGAGAACCCAAGTGGAACTTAAGTTCACATTAGAGGGCAAAAAGTTGGAAAATGGTTCCTGGCAAGGTAGAATATACAAACTAAAATCAGTCTAACACTTGTTGAAATTTGTAAAAAATTTACAAGTTGAAGTTAGACCGAGATCATGCTTAACACTTGTTGAAATTTAAGAAAAATTTACAAGTTGAAGTTAAACTGAGATCATGTTTAACACTTGTTGAAATTTGAGAAAAATTTACAAGTTGAAGTTAAGCCGAGATCATGTTTAACACTTGTTGAAATTTGAGAAAAATTTACAAATTAAAGTTAAGCCGAGATCATATTTAACACTTGTTGAAATTTAAGAAAAATTTACAAGCTGAAGTTAACCCGAGATCATGTTTAATACTTGTTGAAATTTGAGAAAAATTTACAAGTTGAAGTTAAACCGAGATCACGTTTAACACTTGTTGAAATTTAAGAAAATTTTACAAGTTGAACTTAGACCGAGATCACGTTTAACACTTGTTGAAATTTGAGAAAAATTTACAAGTTGAACTTAGATCGAGATCACGTTTAACACTTGTTGAAATTTGAAAAAAATTTACAAGTTGAAGTTAGACCGAGATCACGTTTAACACTTGTTGAAATTTGAGAAAAATTTACAAGTTGAAGTTACATCGAGATCATGTTCAACACTTGTTAAAATTTGAGAAAAATTTACAAGTTAAAGTTAGACCGAGATCATGTTTAACACTTGTTGAAATTTGAGAAAAATTTACAAGTTGAAGTTAGACCGAGATCATGTTTAACACCTGTTGAAATTTGTGAAAAAATTTTATAAGTTAAAGGCCAAGGTTGTATTAAAATAAGCACTTATGTACTTGTCGATGTAAACCGTTGGTGGATATAACCGAGGTATTCACCCCGAGAAGATTACACAGTTAAGGTGTACACTAAAGATATGCAGAAATATTCTAAGTATGAGAACCATACAAGAGCAGTAAAAGGAAGACAAACATGCAAAGCATTCAAGAGAAGAAGCTGTATTTATATTCAAAAGAAGGCACATCGGCCACATCGAGAGCTTACATTGTTTCAAAGAAAGGAAAAAGTACAAAGAAACAGAAAAAAGGAGAATGACATCAAACTAAGACTCTTCAACATCTTTAGGTAGTTGGGTCTGGGGTTCAGAAGACTATTGGGACGACATCTCGACGGCCTTCTCAACCACAAGCTCGGCATCTATTTCTTGAAGGGTTTGGTCGAGGCTCTTGTCGGCGATAGGCACGTCCGATGTCGTATTCTCAAAAGTAGCATCCTTGGAGACCTCCTCACCCTCCTCATCTTGAGTCAAGTCCAGGACTTGCTCATTTTGAGTAGGGGACTTGGCCCCAGCAGCTTCCTTTGACTTCCTCACCAAAGCTTCCTCTTCAGACTCAGAATCATCGTCGGATTAGCTTGGAGTTGGGGGGAATGGCAGGGCGAGGACGTCGGTCTTCCTAAGGTGGGAATCCTCGGGGACTTCAAGCTTTTTTAGTACAGCCATCCAACCAAGGGTGAAACCCTTGTTGCATGCCTACTTCACATGTTTCTCGTAGTCCGCCGTGACATCGGCCACCCCCTCATTGTATGCTTTTTCATCGGCGGCCTTGAGCTTAGCATCTTTTGTGGCCAAGGCATCCTACAACTCTTTCTAGGCCTTAGCCGTTTTCTCTTCGGCCTCTTTCTTCTGGGCCTCAAGAACCTTGTTGATGGCCTCAGCGGTATCCGCCTTTTCCTCGGCCTCGTCTTTAGCTTTAACGGCCGACGTAGCCTGGTCGGATAAAGTTTTCATCTTGGCCTCAGTCTTTTTAAGAGTCTTCTGCAAACTAGAGACCTCCCTCGTCTTGTCGGCCAACTCCTTTCGGTTCTCAAAAGCCTGCATTGAGAATGAATGGGCATACTGGATCACCTAAAAGAAAATGAACAAAACAAAAGTTAGTAAAATTCTCTGAGTATGAAGGGATAGAGAAAGAAAGATACCAAGTGTGAAAGACTTACTTGAACAGAATGCTGGAGCATCAGAACAAAGTTTTTATACTCGCTCATCTCGGCATTTCGGTTGAGATCTCCAAGAAGGAGCAAAGCTGTGCTAAGGGCAACACCGACGTTAACGTCATCGGCACTATTACTAGCTCTGACCAGCCTGTCCTCCAGTGTAATTTGGGGGACCCAGGGGGAGTCAAACTTCATGGAGCCCAAAACTGTTGCAGATTTAGACCTCGGCCTTTTTGACCAAGTGGATTGAGATAGTTGGGCCTCGGCAGGCCTTTTCTCGGCAGCAGAATGGAACTTATCACTCTCAGTCAATTTTGAAATTGGCAAGGTGTCCTCAGTATCAATCTGAGTCACTGTTGCCTTGGCTGAGCCTTCTTTATTCTTTTTGGCTTTGACTTTGGTGGAGACTAGGACTGCGCTGGTTGGGCGTCTACGGTAGATGGAATGTTAGCCAAGAGGTCTTTAGCGACTGCTTTCTGGCGGCCCATCTCAGCAGCAAAAACAGTTCATCGTCATCGTCGGCGTTGAGATGGTGGGATCAGTTGTGGAGCTGAGGTGGATCGCTACTCTACTGGATCTGAGGTTGACCCTTGATCTGGCCGAGATGAGGACACTGTTGGAGGAGTTGTGGCAGAAGAGAGAGAATGGATTTTCTTTCTCTTTAAGACGTCGGGGAGTACCGACTTGTAGATCGGGATAAAGTTGAGTACCAAAAGGGCTCTGCGCTTATGGACTGGCAAATCCAATAGCTTCTTCAAACCCTTGCTGGGGAAAAAGGACTTGTGGAAGCCTTTTTCTGGTTGGGGAAGAGTTGCAAGAAAAACAGACATTAAAAACAAACGAAGTATTGAAGACTTTAAAAACAAGCAAGTATAAACAATGGGCTCTTACCATTAGCCTCTACAAAAATTGTTCGAGGAAGAGGGTAGAGGTGGAGGTCTTCATCTGGAGCGAACTCCTAGTTTCTCGAGATAATGAAGTAATCATCTCTGGCTCCCTTGTTAGAGTCTGGGAGTTCGGCAACAATTTTGTACTCTGTGGACCTCGGTTTAAGGTAGTAAATATAGCATTTCTCGTTTTTGAGGCCACACATGGTGTAGCAGTATTGGATGTCGGCTAAAGTAACCCTAATTGGCTAAGGCTATTATACCATTTATGACTCGGTAGGAGTTGATAGCAAGCTGCATTGGGTTCAATTTATAGTTATGGATTATCTCACGAAAGAGGATGTCGAGTGGGAGCCTAAGTCCGCACTCAATGAAAGCTACAACGGGGAAGGGCATAGAATCAGTTGTGGGCATGATGGAGTCATCCTACCCAGCCAACCTCAGATGAACATCGGCCTTGATGTCAAACTCCTGCCTAAAGTGTTCTAATTTGGCCGGGTTGTCTACCTTATGCTTCCACATACCCACAACGTCGGCTTAACTCAGAGGAGTTGGATTTCAGAAATAAGGTGTTTTGTAGGGGTTATAGTGACCTCGGCAAAAACCTAAAAGTGAGCTAGGGTAAGAATTTTTGGGGATCGTTTCAGTTCTTCTTAGAATTTGTGGGTTTTATAAACAAATCCCAAACCTAGATCTATGGAAACGAAGATTGGAGGCAAGAATCTGAAAAAAACACGGGAAACAGAAACAAGAGCAATGATTTAGAATCAAGAATAGGAGTGAATCATCAAGGACACTGTGACAGAGTGTGTGCCAGGGTGCAAGGCCAAGAACAGTGGCAGAATGAACAAGTATGTGGGTATTATATGTATATTAAAGAACGGTTTGGGCAAAAAGCAAAATCATGAGAAAAATATGCTCAGAATACATGGTTGGATTCAAAAAGACAAAAATGAACAACATTGCAATTACAGTATACAGATATAACAGTTTGAGGAAGAATAAAAATTGAAACGAAGGAATAATGACTTATAAGGGAAAATTAGAGTCGCTGAGATCAAACGGTGGCAACGACCGGAAAAATGCAGCAAAAATCCTTGCCGGAGGGGAGTGAACGGAAGTAATTACAGAAAGCTTCACAGGAGCGACAATGGCAGACTTAGGAGAAAAAGTTATAGAGAGAAAAAGCTTTAGAAACGGTGGTGTAAAGTGAAGAGACGGAAAGAGGAAAGGAAGTTTTTTCTAGACACAAAAACAGCGGCAAAAGGCAATTAATATGCCTAAAACGACGTACGTATCAGACGGCGCACACAAGAGCAATTCGACTTAGTGGCGCGTGTCGGGTACAGCCCAAAGAGAGAGAGACGTGTGGCAAGAACGGTTGAATAGTCATGCTGTAGACACCCCATTTTTTACCGCCCTTGAGACTTGGGCATTACTGATGGTTTACTTGGTGGTAAAAGGTGTACAGGGCAAATGTTCAATTTCTTCGGCAAGAAGAGAGAAAAATCTCAACTTCACACCACATTCTGGACCAAAGCTATTTTGAATGGTTTTTAGACCTTAAAACCCTCTCTTTCAAAACTTTTTTGAAATAAAGTTTCTGCGATGTTCCGAAGCTCGTATTTTGTCAAACGTTGTGCTTTTCAGTAAACCGAGCAAGGACAAAGTGGAAATGAATAAAAGAGAGATGAAATCTTTGAAATATCTTTCAAAACACCTTGCTTAGGGGTTTGAAGTTGAAGAAAAGGGGAAAAGAGAGAAGAAACCAAGTTGGAGAAGAAGATAGGCAAGAATTACCAAGAGAGGGATGAGCAGTCCTCGCTAAATCAAGCCCATCTGTCTATATACTTGGAGTTAAGCTATGAGGCCACCACCGTTGGAAAGAAGACTTCCGGGGCTTTATTTTTCACTCAAGAATCTCCTAAAGCCAAGTCCGGGTGGAGGAGATATGATTGGTTGAAGTTGGGCATCATCCCGGTTGAATCGAATCTGCGCGGCTTCACCAAAAAGGGCATAACTTTTTGCACAGAAGGAATTTTAATGCAAGGTTTGCGCCATTGGAAAGCTAACTTCTGGGGCTTCAATCTAGGCACACACCGGCCATTTTTTGACCTTGGAAGCCACCTATCGGCCATCCATTTAGCCGACTGGCCAGCAAGAATAGCAGGCCGGCCATTTATTGTGCCGACCGGCCATTTATTTGGCCGATGACCTTTTTTCTTGGCCGGTTTGCCCCTTTTGCACCCTTCAGGCATGGTGCATGCCAGCTGTGCCAGCTGGAATGCACCAACACTCTCCCCCGTGCATAAGTGTAGTTATTTTGCACCTTTGACCACCTTTGACCCCTCTTTTGCACCCTTTGCTCAAGGCTTCTTGAGGAAGTCTTGACCCTTTGTCTTGGCTTCCTCAAGAAGCTTGAACCCTTAGCTTAGCTTCTCTTGGAAGCCTTGACCCCCTTGACCCTTCCTTTAGCTTCTCTTGTAAGCTTTAAGCCCTTTCATTGTCTATATAAGGAAGCCTCCTTCTCCTTTGATGAGTTCAAAAAATACAGACCTAAAAGCATATATATCTGATATATATCACCCTCTCTCTCTACTTTTGTGTGTGTTTGAGGGCCTAAAGGTGTGTTTTCTTCTTAGTTTTGCACTAAGTCACCTACTACTACACCATACTTCGACTTGAGAGGCCTTGGGGGTTTGTTCTTAAATTTTTGGGTTGGTTTTGATTAGAAGAAGGTGGCTGGAGTGGCTGTTCTTCAAGTGTTCTTCAAGGGTGAGTTAGTTGCTTTATATTCCCCAATCTTGCACTAGCTTTTAGCCTATCTTGCATGCTGTTTTGAGCTTAGCTATAAACTGAAAAAAGTTTTATATTTGCATGCTTAAGATGTTTGTTTAAGACTATTTTGGTGTTGGGGGTCATCTCCCCCCTTGCATGCTTGTTTTGGCCTTGTTTTGTGCCATTCTTTGAGACCTTCGAGCAAGCCCTTGCTTGGCCTCCTAGCCACTGAAATCCAGTGGATTTTCAATGATAGGTTTGCTGTTTTGAGGGTCAAAATCAGAGGGGGTGGCCCCCCCTCTCTTTTGGTTCTTGTTTGCTTGCATTTTGGTCCATCAAAGGAGCCTATGCTTAGATCATTTGGAAGCTTGGTTCAGGCCATTTTTGGGGACTTTTAGGACGTGCCTAGACCCTATCTAAGGCTGGTTCGGTCCCCTTGGGTGTCCCTCTTGCATGTGTATAACAACCCCTTGCACGGCCTTCCAAAAGAGCACCTCATTCTAACATGTGTTGGCTCTATTTCAGTGGGCATTTGGTGTTTATTTAGCATGTTTTATCTCTGTCCCATGTTGGTTTGTCGACCCTTGGCATGCATCATACACTTGCTTTGTATTCCTCTATTTTGCCTAGAAATGCATCTTGCCTTTGGACCACCATGCTTGCATATTTTGGCTTAACTTTGTGAAGTTTTTGGTCATGTTTTAACATGCTTAAGGTCTGGTTATGGTTGTTTTGATCATGTTTTCCATGATTTGTATAGCCACCTTGCATTCTAGCTTACTAACCTTGGGTGTGTGGGTCACTAGCATGCTTTACTTGGCTTATTCTCATGATTTGGCATCATTAGGAACCATATTTCAGTCCATATTCCATGCTTGCATACTTGCATTTTCCATCTCTTCATGCTTTGAAGAGTTGATGGCTTATGCTCCATGTTTAGGGCCTTGTGCATGCATGCTTGTGCGTGTTTTCATGCCTTTGTTGCATCATTTTGGCCAGTGTTTTGGACCTAGTAGAGAGCTGTCCAAGTTAGTGTAAGACCATCCTTTGCATGTTGATGCATGCTCACCTTGTGTGTTGTTGCATACTTGTGTGTTGTTGCATGTTTAGGTTGCTTAATATGATGCATGCCTTACACACTTGCATGCTTAGATCACATCTTGTATGCTTGTCACTCCCATTGTTATTCCGTATCTTGCATGCTCGCTCACTTAGGTTGTGTGCCTAACATGCATTGTGCATTACTTGCTTGCATGCCCATGTTGCATACTTAGTTAACATGCCTAGGTCGCATTGCATGAGCATACATGCCTTGCCTCTTGAATTGAGTATGATAGAGATTGGGTTTCACTTGTTTGTTTGATGTGCATCTCATTTGAAATCAAAGTGCACACTTGGTTTCTTGGGTCATCACGCATTGAAATGCGCGATTAGTGGTCCGAGAATCGAGAACCATGTCCCTTTGAGTCACAAACATGATAAGGGATGCGTTGGTGCACACATTTGCTTGAAATGCATTGCTATGCCATGTTTTACCCTCTACTGCTGTCAAAACAGGTTCTGCAGGAAGTTTTGGCCGGTCGGCTACATGAAGTGCCGGCCGACCAATTATTGATGGCCGATAGCTCAATAAATGGCCGATGACCATCCGGACATGGCCGGTGGTGTTCCCACTTGGTCGGTGGCACTCCACAGTGTGCAGAAAGCATACCTTGGGATTTGTGCAAATTTCAGAAGAGCAGAGCAGGGAAAACAGAGGCAAACTTGTGCATGGCGTTGGATTTCCGAGCAAAGCCGAGCATGCATGCATTCATCCCTCTTCCCGAGGCCTTTTACTGTTTTCAATAGCTTAATTAATTTGTTAATTAGTTAAGGGTTTGTAATATTTAATTGGCTAGGGTAGTTAATTATTCATTCGGTTTGTATTATTATTCGGACCCTCCGAATGAGGGCGAATTTGTAATAAGTGTGGGTGAGTGTGTGTATATCTTCCAACCCCCACTTCTTTCTCCCTTTTATTTACCTGCTTTCAATGGTTAGTACTAGGGTATATTTATTTTAGCATACCTTATGCTATGCATGCGTGCATCCATACATTTGTCTTGCATGCACCAGGCTCGGTACATCATGCTAACTGCACTTGTATTTCAATTCCAAGTTGAGTACTTGTTAGTTGCAGCATTTCACATACCATCTTTAGGATAACCGAACCTATTCTAGTTGCATCTTGTATGTGTTACATTAGCCATTTTAACATGAACTACGATCATGCATATGATTACTAACTAGTTTCTGTTTTGGCTTGGAGTACTAGGTAAGCTTTTATGCTTTAGCATACCGCATGCGTGTGAATGTTGCCATAATAGCATGATTACCATGAGGCTAGCTGCTTATGTGATATAACTGCTTGAATGCTTGTGGGTGAAGGTTGGATTGTTTGAGTTGGAACAACTCATTGAAATTCGTATTTTAGCCTATTTGCGAGTAGCAAATTCCAAAACGTTTTCCAAACAAACGGATATGCAATGCTTCGTTCCAAATTAGGCGATCTAGTCTATACTTTTGTGTTGTGCGCATCACATAGTAATTCTAGCTAATTAACTGGAATAAGAACACATAACGTTTTCAAAATCGGATATCATGGTTAGTAGAGGCCGATCTTCGGATCGGGCGAGCGGAGGTGCTCATAACTGACCTTCCCCAATCGTACCCAAGTTCCCGAGCCGAGGCAACTTTGGTGATGACGGACACGTAGCCTTTGGCACCGAGTCAGGGTTTCCTAAATTTCCCCATTAAAAAATATTTAGGTGGCGACTCTGTATCTGGCAAAGCAGTTCATGTTTGGCACTTCTTTCAAAATCTGTTTTTTCTCAAAACGATTTGCCGGATTTGGACTCTTTGGTTCAGATTAAGAACCATAACACAAATTGAGTCCAAACTGTAGTGAGGCCCAAGGGCGCGTGTCACGACCCTGACCCGCCCCCGTGGGTTAAGGACGTAACCGGCCAGTAATCATGAGATTACTTACGATCTCAAACGGATCCAAACGTATTTTTAACAGAGTTAATGGGGGCTAAACGGAAGCAAATCAAAACTTTGTCCAGAGAGCTGTGCTTACATGGCACATCAAAACGATTATATACATAGACATTAATAACTCACATCAGTAAAATAGTAGCATGAGTTCTGTATAAACAGGATCATATAAGTCCAAACCAACCCATCAAAACTATATATAGAATTACACAAAGTCTTCGCCATCTTGACAACATAAAATAGATAACAAAAAGGCGAAGACGGGTCTCATGCGTGAGACACAAGGGCTGACTCTCCAAAACTTGGGTTGTTCTACACAGGCTTCACTGAGGCTGGGTCTGGACTTCTCTTGGCTCACCTACAAAGACATGAATGAGCGTGAGCGATAGCCCAGTGAATAACATCAATTACAGAATTTATGCAACAAGACGTAGAACAACATTTTCCAAACGGCCTTGGGCCCAATTCATATCTGTAGTTAACACATATAAGGGTAATTTAAATCAAGTAACCATGGTTCCGTACATACTGGCCTTTAGCCCATTTAGATTTACATTCATGACGAAATGGCCTTCGGCTCGTTCGATTATGTCAAAATGGCCTTTGGCCCAATTATGTATTTCAAAACGGCCTTTGGCCCACTCATTCATTTCAAAACGGCCTTTGGCCCACTCATTCATGTCAGAACGGCCTTCAGCCCATACATTCGTATCCAAATGACCTTTGGTCCATTCATGTTCATCAAAACAACCTTTGGTCCATTTATGCTTATCAAAATGACCTTGGGTCCATTTATGCATTCATATCAGGCTTACGTCCACAATCCCAATTAGTAATTCATAAAGCTTTAAAGGGAGTAAACAATTGGACATTCACAAGCATTCAAATATCGATATTACTCACAGTGATCGGCTTGTGGATTGGCCCTAGAGCTTGACCCTACACATTTCATGAACACAAAAGGGTCATTAACCGTTCAATCCGTTCTTTAATTCACGTATTCCTTTTTAGGCTTTCTTATCATCTCATTAACTCATTTATAATGCTTAACATATGCCTAAGAGTGCTTGCAAGTGAAAGAGAACGGAAAACAGAACACAAAATGCAAAAACAGGATTTTAGCAAATAGGGTCCCCGCTCGAGCGTAGACTTCCCCGCTCGAACGGACTTTCCTGTCTACATAGCTCCCCGCTCGAGCGTCAACTTCCCCACTCGAGCAGGAACCAGGTCTGCAGAAAATGCTGGGAACTCGTTTTCTCCGCTTGAGCGGCACTTCCCCCGTTCGAGCGGAAGTCAAAATTCTGAAAATTTCAGGTTGTGTTTTTGAGCTTCAATTCAATTTCCCAGCTACCATTCTTGCATGCAAAGGCTCAAATCTCAAATATAATCATACTAACATGGTTCCCTTGCAAGATTATAGCATTATGAAGTTCAATTTCTTGATTTACCTACATGCATGTCCCAAAACATGACAAACTCATCACCAATATAGCAAATTCATGCATTCAAGCTCATATCTTTAATTATTCAAACATGCAAGGCCATCTTGACTTCATTTCCATTTCAAGGATGCAAATGGTGCCAAAACTCAACAAAACCAAGCTTGCATGCATGATCAAACTTAAATTCTTGCTTAATTGACATAATACATGCTATTTCAACACAATTTCATACATGCATGCTTATATCAAGCTTTAATTCCAACAAAACTAGCTTAACTCATGCTCTTGAGTACAAACAACCCTTGAACACACAAGATCACACATTACTTCCATGAATTCAAGAGTCAAGGGCTTACCTAGAAGCTCAATTCCTTCAATCTATGGTCCAATTCAGAGAATGGACTTCAATTTCTCCAAACTTGAGCCAAAATAGCACAATTCTCTCATTCTCTCTCTCTAACAGCCGGCCCTCACTCTCTCACAATTGTCTCTTCAGATTTTTGAGCTCAAATGAGCTAAGGGAGAGTATATGGCCATAAATAAAAGTCCCACTAATGCTTATTTAATAATATTAAATAGTTGGGCACTAATTCACCAATTTAATTGGTTTAATCCGACCCGAATCAATTTTCAATTAAACTTCACCGTAGGCTCTAAAAATTATGCCAATCACAATGGCGTAGTCAATTCCGGGTTCCGCGGCCGAGAAGGCCCTCAATTTAATTTCTAAAGCAGATTATTCAAACAGATATTCCTACAGTGAACAGATACGAATTCAAAATCACATATTATCACATAATGGCACACAAAATCATGCTAAACACATAACCATAAACAAATTAAGGACCAATTTAGCATATTACAGAACAGGGGTATCACAGCGCGTCTACACATGCGTGACAGCTCGTACGCATGATAAAACTCTTGGAATTCTTGATTTCATGGAGTAGTACCTCGGCTTGAAGGATGATCTCGGCTAAGAAACTTGAACAAATCCTGGTTAATAGTTCTGAGGCATTGATGGAAGCAGACTGTGGGTCTTGGTCATACTAAGTCAACGAGTTCTTACTGCGACAATGAATTAAAAAGCAAGCTTAGCCGACGTTATAAAATGAAGTACTGATATAGGCTCCATCACCTTAGGATGCCGAGGTAATAAAACCTAGAGGGCAGTTGTGGGGATATATTTTTTGAATACCAACACGTGGCCAAGGTGACGCCGATGTGTTAGCCGGGGTGCCATGTGTCTTGGTCGTAACGCCGATGTGATTTCGGCTAGGCCGAAGTTATCTCCGAAGATATCGGAGTTCGGAATAAGCGGATAAGGGACAAGAGTCCTAGAATGCGGAAGGACTTCAACCTAGATAAGGATAAAGCTCTTAGGGAGTTTATCTTTATCTATTGAAGAGTCCAAGCTAGGCACTAAACGAAAGTCCATTGAAGCTAGGCTTCTATTGGAACTAGGTTTGTGTTGGCTGTAAAAGAAAGGCGCCCCCATGGGTCTAAGGTACACAATTTATATTCAGAATAGTGAGTTAAGCACTTGATCTATCTTTGAGAGATAACTGACTTGATCATCGGAGTGCCCCCGGGTGGACAAACCACCAGCGGAATCTCTTCTTTCTATTGCAGGTCACTCAGGTATCATTTATTCTGCCAGTGCTCTCCAGTGGAATACTTAGTTGGCAGTGTGGTAAGAAATTCACTCACACAATATGTTTCCTCAAGTTTTAGGTCCAAAAAGATGTGTTTTGTTGGTTTGAAATGGAGTTTTGAAGCTGGAAGTGTAATCTGGAAATCCCAGAATTTTGCATTACCACTCGAGCGACAGAAGTTACGCTCAAGTGACCACACTTTGTTTCGTACCTCCGCTCGAGCGAAGAAGTCTAAGCTCGAGCATAAAATTCATGCTCCCAGAATTTTTACAAAATTTTGCAGATAACTCGAGCAACTGAAGTTGTGCTCGAGCGAAGACCTTTTTTACTCAATTTTTGGCTTAAGTGACTGTTGAGCATCTGTCGAGCGGAAAATTCAAGCAACCAATACTTTTGCAGACTTTGTAGCTCGCTCGAGCAACCAAAGTTGTGCTCGAGCGGATTGCTCTATTTTTGAAAATTTGACTAAGTGTTTTAAAGCACATTTTGGCATCATCATTGCATCTTAGGCATTCTTAAGCCCTAATTAAGACATAGTAATGAGGATAAAGATTAGAAACACACCAAGATAGAAAAAGGAATGAGTTAATTATTATTCCAGGCAAATGTTTCAATGTGTATTCGCTATATATTTGTGTAGATCACGCGCCATAGGCTATCCAATTTGTCTGCTCGGTCCATTTTGCTATTGGAGTTATCTGTGAGTAACAACTCTGTAAAGTTATATTTGGTTATAAGTACTTTTGATAATGATAAGATATGATTGGTTTTATGAAATGCTATTTTATGAATCATTAATGAATGTCTAATTTTATGAAATATACTTGTGGCATCCTTAGTTTATATAGCCATACTCTGGGAGAAACAATACCGTGGCTTATGTTTATATGGTCATCGCCTAGGGGAAACAATATCGTGGCTTATGATCATATGGCTCTGACCCGGGAAAAACAATATCGTGGTTTATACATGACCTTTGCTTGAGGAAAACAATACTATGGCTACTTGTGCACAAGATATGGACCTTTGGGATCGTCGATACCAACTATGCATATGGGTCTCAGGACCAAGATGACATGATGGTTAATGGATATACCTCATATAATTGCTTATGATTTTCTGATGAATATATGAATCTGAATCTGTTTCTGATATGAAATCTGATTTTTGAGATTATTTGGATATCATTCATGAAACCTTTACTCTGTTGTTATTCACTGGACTCCAGTTCACCGTATTATTTATGTATGTGGGTGACCAGACTCAGAGTTGATTGCCTGGAGTTCTGTTTGTCAGCCAGCTACAGTGCCTCCCAAGCAGGTTCCCTTTTTGTAGTGGCCAAGTTTTGAAATCATGCTAAAGATCTTTTTTTTCTTTTGCTAAGTTTGAACAAGCCTTTTGTTTGTCTGTATGTATAAATGGTGACGTAGGTATGATGTCTTGATTATGTAAATTAAGTTTTACTAATTTCAGTCCCATGTATGTTAACATAGTTCTATGAACGTTATATGTTTACTATTACTTCTGCTAATCCCTTATTATATATGTTAATCCGTTCAGAGCCCTTTGGTAATTCTAGGATTACTGGTTGGTTATGATGTTATACCTATAGGGATAGGTTTGAGTCGTGACATCCAGCAGTTGTGTTGCGTGCCGCTAGAGGACAGCAGAGTAGTTTGGTTTTGTTTAGGATCGAAGCTGTAGAGAGAGGAGGAGAGAGCGTCAAAGAGATGAGAGAGAGACAATGAAATGAAGAGAGAGGGGTTTGGTAAGGGGAGCTCTGTGTATACGATATAATGGATAATTTGGTCATTTTGCAGTAACTTGTCTTTTAAGACAAAGTATTTTAGAGTCTGAATATTTAGACAACAATAATTCAAAATTAGATTTTTGAACCGAGTGCCCTAACGATATTAACATATCATTTTTGTCAAATTTTTTATATAAATTTTATGTAAGAATAAAATTTAAAAATGTATATATATATATATATATGTATATATATATATATTTGTGTATATATTTTTAAGTTTTAGGAAGTAAAATACTCATTCCATTCCAAGATATTAGTCTCTTATTTCATTTTTCATTATCTCAAAATATTAGTCAATTTTAAAAATGAATGAATAAAATAATATGAATTTACTATTATTAATAACACAAAAAGTATAATTATGACAATTGATATTTTTAAAAATATATACTATCAAAGTGTAATTTTGAAAAATTAATATTTCTAAAATATAATAATTATACTATAAAAAAAAAAGTTTGGTTATGTTTTCAAAAGGTGATTCTACACTGAGTTTTTTTTTTTTTTTTGCTACAGAAAAATCCTCTCTACCCTCCCGCAGGTCCAAGGCAGCGTCCCTTGCAGAAATCACCAAGGTGTCCTGTTAGCCGTCTACACTGAGTTTTAAATATGGTGTTTGGAATGTGTTTTGGAAACACGTTTCTAAAACTCTGCAGAGAAGTCTGTACCAGCCGCGCTTTTCAGAATTTTTTTTTTTTTGCAAATTTTGCTTAACCGGTCGTTCGGCCGGTTGATCGGAATAGTGATTTTTTTTTTTTTACAATTGATATGTTAATTTTTATATAATTAAAAAAAATATTTTCTGAAATTTTTAAAATTTTTTATGTGTTTTAAAATAATTTTAAGTTATATGTTTAGTTATGAGTTGTAAATTTTTGTATCAAATATTAAATGTCACATCAATAATTTTTCACTCAAATCAAAATTATTTTCAAAATTCTTTACCAAATAAATTTTCTACACTCAAATCATAATTCTAAACCCCATAAATTCAAAATACAACTCATACTTTTAAATCATAATTATAAAATTTTACCAAACGTAACCTCAAATTCTCTAAAAATACCATTTTTTAAAACGGAAGGAGTATCTGTTTTGTGGGACCCATAATTATCATGTGAGAGGTGGATCCACTTCTGTGCGTGTCACGTGCGTCTGCCAAAGGGGCACACCGCACTCGATGGCGACACTCGAGCGTCCCCGATGGTATAGTTTACCTGAACAGGGACACAAACGTAATTTCATCTTTTTTGATTGGTTTAAAAAAGCAATCGCTCAGCTTTAGTGGGACCTTTCAAAATTCCAACCATTACAACCCTGACACGTCCCCGAGCTCACCAAACATATCTTCGTCACATCACCACCCAACCCAAATCTCATTTCAAAATTTCAAATTCCCACTAAAACCAAACGTCCGTCAAGCCCCAGCCGTTAACACTTCAGTCAAAAAAATTACACGTTGTCCCATGTTATGTTTCACTTTAGTTTCAACATTTTTCTTTTCATTAATTTGTCTATAAAATTAATTTCTATTTAAAATTTTAAAAAACATCATATTAATTATCACGTGAAATAAAAAATATTATTATATTAAAATTTAAATTTGTAATAAAGACATAATTTATGTATAATAAAATATTTTTTATTACGTGATTATTTTTTTAATTTTTTTTAGATTAATAAAGGTCAAAATAAAACAAATGAATAAGAAATTTAGGAACCTCAACAAACACAAGTTGCACTAAGAAGGTAAGAACGTCATCTAAATCACTAATTCTTCAAAATCGACAGTCATCCTAGTGAGGCAATGGAGCCACCAAATTGAATTGATGCTTACTATGATGTACAAACTTCCTATCAAAGTGCTCAAGTGGATCACTCACAAAGTGAATAATATGGTCAAACTCAGCAAAATGATAATCTTACAAATTTATAACTTTTACTATAGTTAATGAATCCTTTCAAACAAGACATGTCAAAGGCGCAAATCCTTAGCAAATTCAACCGTACTATCAATATATTGATGGTGGTTGGAAAGTGAGTTTTTATGTTTTATTTTATTTAGATGTAGTTTTTTTAAATAAAAAAATTTTTTGTTTGATTGATGATAATTTTTTTTTTTTGAAGAGAAAATGTGATGTGAAAAAAAAAACGAAAAAATAATTATAGGTTGGATTTGATATTTTGTTTTTTTTTTTTTTTTTTTT
This sequence comes from Camellia lanceoleosa, assembly GCA_025200525.1. Classification (NCBI taxonomy): domain Eukaryota; kingdom Viridiplantae; phylum Streptophyta; class Magnoliopsida; order Ericales; family Theaceae; genus Camellia; species Camellia lanceoleosa. The sequence goes on from CM045769.1 coordinate 167,245,452, forward strand.
TTTTGTTTTATTCATTATTTTCTGTCTAATTTTAAATATATATTATTAAATTAAAAAAATTAAAGATCAAAATAAGAAAATGACGAAATAAAATGTAATTTATCCAAAATCAAACGGAGTTAACTGAAACAGCTATATATAATACATCACTTTACCCTAATTTCATCTCCCAAACTGTCCATCTCTCTCCTCCTTGCTTTTCACACTCTCTCTCTTTCTCTGCAACTCTCTCTCTCTCTCTCTCTCTCTCTCTACAAAGATGCGTGAGATTCTGCATATCCAAGGAGGCCAATGCGGGAACCAGATCGGAGCGAAGTTCTGGGAAGTGGTATGTGCAGAGCACGGGATCGACTACAGCGGCAAGTACAACGGTGACTCCGATCTACAGCTCGAGCGAGTCAATGTCTACTACAACGAAGCCAGCTGTGGCCGCTTCGTTCCCCGAGCCGTCCTCATGGATCTCGAACCGGGCACCATGGACAGCGTCCGCTCCGGTCCCTACGGCCAGATCTTCCGCCCCGACAACTTCGTCTTCGGCCAGTCCGGCGCCGGCAACAATTGGGCCAAAGGTCACTACACCGAGGGAGCCGAACTCATCGACTCGGTTCTCGATGTCGTTCGCAAAGAAGCAGAGAATTGTGACTGTCTCCAAGGTAAGAATTGTAGTACAAGCAAGCTAGATCTGATCTGGCAACAACAATGGATACCGATTAGATAGATCTAGCTTCTACTGGAAATCTTCTGATCTAGTAGAAGCTAGATCTGATCTGTTAATAGCAATGCTTAACGCTAAATGTGTTTGGGATGGATTTAGGGTTTCAGGTGTGTCATTCGTTGGGAGGAGGGACTGGATCGGGGATGGGGACACTATTGATATCGAAGATTAGGGAGGAGTATCCGGATCGGATGATGCTGACTTTCTCCGTGTTTCCGTCGCCGAAGGTGTCTGATACGGTGGTTGAGCCTTACAACGCCACGCTCTCTGTGCATCAGCTAGTTGAGAACGCCGATGAGTGTATGGTTTTGGACAACGAGGCTCTCTATGATATTTGCTTCCGTACACTCAAGCTCACCACTCCCAGCTGTAAGTTTCTTTCTCTAATTACCACAATCAAATGAATATTTTATTTTATTTTGACTTTGTTTTGTATTTTTACTTTTCACAGCAATCAAACTCTACAGAGTTGGTTTTTATGATTTCCTCTTTTACATGTAAATTTAAACAGAATTTAGTAGTGTATATAGTTAATAGAATGAGGTGTTTTTTGTTTCTTGATTTGAACGCGGTAGTTAGTGGTGTTCTGAATGTTATTCTGATTGGAGTGGTTAATTTTTCGGTTTCAAGTTCATATCGTATTTTCAATCAATAATGTAGTGAGAATTTTTACGGGTTTATGAAAAAATTTGACTAGCTTTTGTTAGTTAGTTGAGAGACTTACGCTACGTTTGGTAACTTAGGAGAGAAAAGAAAAGAAATGATTACTCAAGTAATAAGAGAAAAGAAAAAAAAAAAAAATAATTTGTTTTTTCCTTTTTTTTTTGTGTAAAGAAATAAAAAAAAAAAAAAAAAGAAATTTTTGTCTCTTTCTCTTTTCTGTTTTTTTAGATTTCATTTGGTTAGAGAAAAAAGAAAAAAAAAAAAAAAATATTTTATATTTAATATTTTTATTTTTTTTTTTTTATTTTTTTTTATTTTTATTTTTTTTTTTTTTATATATAAAAAAATAATAATTTATTTGTATTTTTTTTCTGTTTCTTTTTCTTTTTTTCTCCCAATTTGAAAATTTTTTGAAAAAATAAAATCCATTTCTTTTTTTTTTCTTTTCTTTTTTTTTCTTTTCTCTTTTCTCTCTCTTAAGATCTCCACTTAAGATAACTCTTTCTTTTCTCTCTCCTTCCTTTCTCTTCTTTTCTTTCTCTGTTAGAGATATGATTCGCGTATGTTCTGTGACTCTCTATTTGTTTATTACGTAGTAACTTTGGAACTACCGAATAGAGTTGTTTACCAAATCCGAGAAGTTTGCAAACATATTTCCCAAAGTCTGTTGTATATTTAAACTTATATCTTAAACAATACACCTCCCTCATCTCTTGTTAGTCATATAGTGCAGAACTTTAAGATTAAATTTATTTTTATAAAATGCAAAATTGTATTAAATTTATTATTGACTTTTTGAAATTTTGACCTAGAAGCATGTTTAAGAATTCTATTTTATGAAACATGAATTTTTTAAATAAATTAAAAGCATTTGTTACTGAAAAATAAGATTTGAAATCATTTGGGTTTTGTGAAATAAATGTGATGACGAGTCAAAGATTCTTTTCTATCTTCTTTGCACAAATACAGTTGTGATTTCACATGAGTCTCTCTTGATCTTTCCTGACCTTGGAGGAATATGTGCATGTGTATTTTGCTCTTTCACAGCTTGCTTGTGTTGTATTATTTTCTGTATGATGTGTGATACAAATGTTATATGATATGCCATTTTCATCATCTAAAGGAACTATAGACAACAATTTACTGTGATTTTATGTTTTGGGACTTGAGTTCTATAACAAAATGTGATCCAGGTTTAGTAACCATTTTAACTTTGGAGACTAATGTTATTGTTTTGATCAGTTGGAGATTTGAACCATTTGATTTCTGCCACCATGAGTGGTGTCACCTGTTGCCTCCGGTTTCCTGGTCAGCTGAACTCTGATCTCCGCAAGCTTGCAGTCAACCTCATCCCATTCCCAAGGCTCCACTTCTTCATGGTTGGCTTTGCACCGCTCACATCTCGTGGGTCTCAGCAATACCGTGCCCTCACTGTTCCTGAACTCACCCAGCAGATGTGGGATGCCAAGAACATGATGTGTGCTGCTGATCCTCGTCATGGTCGCTACCTCACAGCATCAGCCATGTTCCGTGGCAAAATGAGCACCAAGGAGGTCGACGAACAAATGATCACCGTTCAGAACAAGAACTCATCATATTTCGTTGAGTGGATCCCCAACAATGTGAAATCAACTGTTTGTGACATCCCTCCAACCGGTCTGAAGATGGCTTCGACATTCATTGGGAACTCAACCTCCATCCAAGAAATGTTCAGGAGAGTCAGTGAGCAGTTCACTGCTATGTTCCGTAGGAAGGCTTTCTTGCATTGGTACACTGGAGAGGGGATGGACGAGATGGAGTTCACGGAAGCTGAGAGCAACATGAATGATTTGGTTTCCGAGTACCAGCAGTATCAGGATGCAACTGCGGATGAGGAAGGGGAGTATGAAGAAGATGAGGAGGCCTATCATGATGAACCCTAAGAGACAAAAGACTAGTGTCTGAAATATAAGCCTCTTTGGTCAGTGCAATATGTGATTTTGTTGTGTAATGTGTTCTAATATTATGGGATTGCTTTGTTTTTCAATGTTGGATCCCAGTCTCTAGCGGGTCTGCTGCTGCTCTTTGCTTTAAGATGTCATTCTCACAAATTATTGGCTTGCGTTTTCTTGTTCTCAAGTTCTAGTTTTCTATGCTAAAAATGGTCATTGGCAGTTCTCTGTTTTTGTGTTACGATTAGCTGAATTTGATTGTCTCTTTTTGTGAACCATCATATTCTTCTCAAGTCCACTGCTGTCTACCAGGCATTGCTATATATTCAAGAAAAAAAAAATGTTTAGAATTATAATTATGTGGATTAAATTTATTTATGGTATGGTATACATTTGGGAAGCTATTGGGTATTTCTAGAGACGTCATGCTCTAGGTATTATAATTGGTAGAAAAAGTAAAATTTATGATTGTGTCAAGTGATTGAGAAATATGAGGAGATATAGTAAATAATGATTAGTAAAAGAGTATGGATATATAGTGTTTCGGAAATAGCCAATAATTTTTTGGTACACACATACACTAGGTTTAAATTTATACCAATATTTAAATTTTGAATATGTTAGTGTTAGATACATAACATTTTTATAATAATATGCCCAAGAATTAATATCCATATGGATACTACTATTTGTGATTGAGTAATGCTATAGATAAAACAAATTTATTACTAGACGTAGTAACCATTTGAGATTCTCTATTGCTAGAGTCCAATGAAGAATATGAAGTATGTACTAAGCTATGTGAATAATAACTAGAATTTTACCCTTCCATGTCATATAGAGATCTCGATAATGCCACCCCCACCAAGAATGTTTGGATCAGTTTCTTACTTTACCAAAAAAAAGAAAAAGAAAAAAAGAAGTTGAAATGCATGCTGCTGGTCAGCAGAGTTTTGGCAAAGTTTGGTGCGTGCAAAGGGGAAACAAAAATGGCACCGTAAAAGGAAACTCAATTGTCATTTCATGACCAAGAGCAAATATTATTTGCCAAAAGAGGACTACATTAATCAAGAACTAATAATGTACCTATAATTTAATGGAATCCCAAAGTATACAGTAAACTTCCTATGTCGCTGCAGTTGTTCAGAATGGGAGGATTCCATCGAGCAAAAACTAGCATACCTTTCATTTAAGGAAGGAATCCCAAAGTACGCCCAGATCAACGTTGCCCCCTGAAAGTATAATTCCTATGTTGTTGCAGTCCTTCCACGCTAGATTGTTCCTAAAGTCATCGGACAGAACGGCTGCAAGGCCTATGGCGCCACTAGGCTCCACCGCAACCTTCAGAATCTCATAACAAAGTCTCATCGCTTCTATTATGTCCTTATCCTCCACGGTAATGATGTCATCAACAAAATCTCGTACAATAGGCCTGATTCCAATAGAAGACAGTTAGGTCTCCAAGACATTTTGCAATAATTCGGATTTAAATGCACAACCTAGATAGCAAGGATCAATTCTGCAGAACAAGTTGAAAGTTAAAAGCGAATAAATTGCATCAAATGCAGTGTAAGACATGTACAAAGCATCTTAAAACTACAAAAGAGTATGGAACTTTTTTTTATATGAAATTGATACAAAATTGTATGCCACACCCAGAGGGGTGGGAGGTCAGGAAGGATGGAAGAGGGGTTGGGGAGGGCGGAGGAAGGTGGGAGAGGGGCTGCCAGTGCCAGGGAGAGGTTAGCTAGTGGTGGGGTTAGGGTTTGCAAGGGAGAGGGAGAGAAAAGATAAAATGGGAAGGGTATTTTGGTTATTTTATAAAATTCTCACCTATTTGTAATAATTTTTCATCCTTCCATGTCTACTGAAATTATTTTTCATTCCCCACCGTTTTGTAATTAATTTTTCATCTTCCCATTTATTTGTAATTCTCCTAAAAATTTTTGAAAATGTAATCGATACAAAATTAACCAAACGTAACAGCTATGAAGCATAGATACTTCGAAAAACCTGCCGTACCCTTACCGAGTATTTACCCATGTATGGTACTTCATATGGTTTTCTGTATACGTACCGGGTATACGAAACACATATCCAAATTTTGTCTTCTTAATTTTTGACATACTCAGACATACCTAATATACCCAAGTCATATCGTCCCTCAGTTGAAACAATATTTTTTTCTACTACAGAGATAAAACTCATTTCCCTAGACTTTTTTTTTTTATTTTTTGTTTTATGCTTAGTATGATTTTAAAATTAAACTACGATTTGTAAATTATTTAATATATTGATATTTAATTTTGATTTATACCTTTACTTTTGACATTAAATGTTAATTGTATGTTAGATCTTAACAAATTAAAACATTTAATTAATTTTTACATTACTCTAAATTAAAAAAAAATATTTTTTTACAAGCGTACCAAACCGTACCTATATCCCATTCTTTTTGAATTTTACAGTATCGACGTACCCTTATTATACCAGTACTAATACTCATATCCGTACTCATGCTTCATAGCGTAACAGTAAATAAATTTGGAGAGCCATGAATTAATAGACAAAGTATAGATTTTCTTCTACACATTGTTTTGGTAACATAGTTTTGGCCTTACCAGGTAAGATCTCCAAGAAAAGCTCGAAGGCCGTCAGCAATGGTGTTTGTCTCGGGCAAAGTTATAATTCTACCAGCTCCTTTAGATTGAGCTGCATCATTTGCTCCCTTTGGTTCAGCAGCCAAAACTCGAATTGCAGGGTTGATGGACTTGGCAGCCAATGCCACCCCCGATATCAAACCGCCTCCTAAAATTTTCATTTGGAGAAAGAAAAACACAGATTAACAAGAAAAACAATGTATAAGATGAAATGTGAATTTGACACCTCAAGTTATTGACCAAACCACTTATAGGAACTATTATAGTGTCTATCTGTGGGGCCTGCTCCAGAAGCTCCAGCGATATGGTGCCTTGTCCACTGCCAACCAATTCTTAATGTTATTATGTATCAGGAGAGAAAAAAAAAATAGAGGACAATGTTGTCCAAAAAATGCTAATACCGTAGTGATTTACATTTTGAAATGCATGTTCTGAAATGATAAATTTAGTAATCCAAAACTATCCCAAATTTTTCCCTATTTATTTCCTTAATGCTGTGTTTGGATCTTGGATTTGGGTAAGCATTTGGAAAAGGAAAGAGAAAATATGAGGGAAATGTTCACACTTTTTTCCTTTTACTTTCCAAGTCATTATCCAAATTCATGATCAAAACACAATCTAAAGGTCTCCTTGGAGGGAAAAACAAAAAAATATAATGAAGTAAAATTTAGGGAGAGTTGGAGTTTTGGAAGAACAAAATGAAAATAAATGGATTATAATACTCCTAGAAATGTTTCTTTTACATGGTCAGTTTAAAAAATTATACTATATTATATTTTATTAGATGTCTAATCTTTAAAAGAAAATTCCTCTAGGAGTACCTTAAATACTAATATTGTAATCTATACAAGTCTACGCCTACGTTATGTGGACTCGGGTATGAGTGTCGGGTGCGAGTATGTATCTAGATGTCGGACTTGACAAACCTCTAAATGAGGGATACGCGGGTATGTCTAAAAAGTATAAAAAAATTAGACACTGGTACATAGATACGACTAAATATGGATGTGTCAAAAAAATATTACGCATTTTTTAGGCATCGCACTAAAATATAAAATATAAAAATTATTTTAGGCATAAAATAATTTATATTAATATGATTTTATTATATATATATATATATTTTGAAAATAGATGATTTATTTTATATATATACTAAATAAAATAATAATTTATGTATATAATTATTTTATAATATAAATAATTTACATTATGTATGATTTTTTGTTATCAATGAGAGAGAGAGAGAGAAGACAGATCAACGAGAGAAATCGAAAGAGGACAAGAAGAAAGAGATCGAGAGACGAGAGAAGACGATCGAGAGAGTAGCATCTAGCTAAGAAGATGAGATTGAAGTCGAGCGAAGAAGATGAGATCGAATATGAGATCGAAGTCGACAAATCAAGATCGAGATCGAGCATCGAGCAAAGAAGATGAGATCGAAGTCGGCAATTAGGTTCTCTCCTCGCTCTCTTCTCTTTCGTTTCTTCTGCCATATCTATTTGTAAAGAGCCGTATCCCGATTGTATCCCGCACCCGTGATGTGTCGTGTCGACACGGGTACCTTTGAAATTCCAAAGAGTCCTTGTAACGTAGGTCTATGCTTATCTTACCCCTTTTTTTTTTTTTAGATGTGTCCCTATCATACCACATTTTAAAGCATACAGTGTACCATGTTCTAGTTCTTGTTTCATGTACTGGAACAAGGTCATAGGTTAAGAAAGACTTTCAAGGAAATGTAAGAGGATCCCCAATAGGGAATCATGAGAAAAATCAAGAATATTATGGAGGACATTCACAAGACAAAATTCCATGTAACCGACAAAAATACAAAATAAATGCAAGTTAGCACCTTATGATGTGTCCGTCATTATATGGATGAACAAGAACTGCACCGGTTTCTTGCAACACTTTGGTTGCCATGTCCTCCCTTGACCTCATAGGGGGCTCACTCCAAATAACCTGGCCATTGTAACGTATGACATTCTCAACTTTGCATTTTGGAGCATTTTTGGGTATTACAATGTATGCTGCAATGCCCCGTAGTTTCGCAGCTAAAGATAATGCTGCTGCATGGTTACCACTAATTTTGAAGGATGTAATTAATCAGTCGACATTCAGGGGGGAAAAAATCAAAATCAACATTATGGGATATTGACAGGCGCAGAGCAAACCTGCTGTGAGTTACGACCCCTTTAGCTGCTTGATCATCATTGAGTGAGAATATAGCATTGCATGCACCACGAAATTTAAATGCTCCACTGATAAGCAACAGGGGAGAGGACACAAAGAAAGGCCTTAAGTTTCGCGGAAAGCTATTTGAAGGTGAATAGAAAATAGTAAGAATGCAAAATCATACTTCACTTGGAAAATAAGTAGAAAATAACGTCACTATTTAGCTTCTCACCCTTTTTGAAAACATTCACATTTAAAGTGTAGCTTCCTTCCAGCAATAGAATTAAGAGTTTCTGAGGAGAGGACTGGTGTTTTGTGTATGAATGGACTGATGCGTACTTGTGCTTCTCTTATGGAGGAAATATCAGCAGCATACTTCTCATCTCTCATTTGGCTCTTTGTTTCCATTGGCACACCTCTTCTGAAAGAGCTTTGGTCTTGCAGGTGGTTGGGATTGGATCAAAAACTTTCAATCACTCCAAAGACTTTTTATAGGATATCTAATTATTAAAAAAAAAAAAATGCCGTACATTGGCATCTATTCAGAACAATATAGAATGGGAACTTGGTAATTAAAAAAGCCATGTTTTACAATAGGAAAAACTGAGTAAAGGGAATTAGAAAGAGTGAGACATACATGATGAATGCATCAGTATGTGGGTGGGTAAACACGAACCTAAATCACAAATGCGATTGACACCCACTATTGTCCTCATAATTTCATAAATGTCATTGACACATCATTGTAGATGTGTTTTTTGTGTAAGTTTTCTATTTGCAAATCACTTTCCAATTACAAATGAGTATATAGGAGTGGTTTCAATAGTCTTAACTTTTGAGTCTAAAGAAATAAAACATAAGCCGACTTAGTGACTAATGATTATGAATCACACACCTAGTTCTTGTTGGACAGAAGGTTTGTATTTCTGAAAGCATCTCCAATCCTTCATTTTTTTTCATGAATAAATGCTAAAAAATCATCTCCAATCCTTTCATCAAATCAAGAGAAAGTTATCTTTTTCATCAAATTGAGAAATCATCAAATATAAATTCGATGAAAATTTAAAAAGATGAAGCATTGGAGACGTGTTTTTTTTTATCAAATTTGATAAAAAGTGAAATTTGGGATAAGAGGGGAGTATTTTATTTATTATTTTAACTTTGAAGAAAATTTGATAAAAGTATTGGAGAATTCATATCAAATCAAGTTTTTTACTCAAATTTGTAATCAAATTATTTGAAAAAATTGGTGAAGGTTTGGGTTGGAGATGCTCTTAACCGCTTCCAAAAATATATATATAATGTTGATAGATGATAATTAAAGGTCAAATATAGTCTCTGCACATGCTAAAAAATACATTCTCTAGGGTGTCTCATCTTATGCAAATGTTCAAAGACACATACTCATCATTATTCTTCCCTAGATGGGTTAAATCAGTGCCAAAAAAAGAAGAAAAAATAAAATCAGTCAAAGGGTTTTTTGTTTGTAGCAAAAGAAAATTGACGAATTCCTAATCTCCAAAAGGGTTTTTCCCTACTCTTCTTCCCCAATGTCCCACTCTCAATTTAGACATATAATTGAATAATTATGCAATTGGAACAATTCACCATGATAAGAACTCCAAGTTCTCTAAGAGCAGAGCAATTTGAACTTTAAATAGTATCAAATTTCAAACAATCACTGTCAAATATTTTCATAATTATCTCCAAGTTTTTTCAATCGAAACTGAAATCAAATGCGATAGAATGAATCAAACTTACAATAGTAGTCAGTAAGAAGATATTTCAATCACCAAGCATTCACTCCTTCACTTCTCTGCTCTAACCAATTGATGCTCTCTCTCTCTCTCTCTCTGTGTCTCCATTTTCACGGCATCTAATATAAGCAGAACATATTTACCATTTTGGCCTCCGAAGCTAACGAAATAGTAAAGGATTGTTCTATTACATAAAATTTAATCAAAAAAATCACCATTGAGATTCATTTTAAATATAAATCATGGATCACTCATTACTATTTTGGATAAATTTCTTGATGATTTGTGTGATTTCTTAGCTTTACTGATTTCAACCTTTTTTTTTTTTTTTTTTTGGGGTGCAAGGTAGTAACATAAAATGTTTAGCTAATAACAACTCATTCTGAGACACAAATAAAAATAAAAAAATTCTAAAAAATACAAGATGTTTTTTTGTTTTTTTTAATTTCAAAATACTTTACATTAATTTTGAAACTCTTCAAATATTTGACTATCTTTTGTTATATTAAGAGAAATTATTTAATAGATCTGATTTATAATGTGATTGTGTGTCCATTTAATAATAAAAAATAAAAACAAACATCGATTGTCTAAAAAAACAATGAACAAATTGATTATTTATTAACCAATTTTTGAAACAGCATACCACACATATTATAAGTCAAACTTGTTCGATAATTTATCATCAAATTGGGATAGACACCAACAAAATTGGTACTCCTTTTCCAAGAGCTAGCCTATAATTTTTCATGTAAATCTATTCTACATAAGTATATAGCATTACTCTAATAAATTAATTTTATGGAAGATATGAAAGGGTTAGTTTTCAGTTTTGGTTTCTAGTTAATTAAGTTCCTTTTACTGGAAAAAAAATTATAAAAATGAATGATTATGCCTGCAATCCATTAAGATCTCTCTCTATCTCTCCCTTACAAAATCTTGAACAAAACCGTGGTTCATAATCTTAAACAATGCCAATCTGGTGGGCTTTTATTCAACACATGCACAAGTTCCACTACAAATTTCAAAAAAACAACATAAAAAGTTCCGAGTACAACAGTCTTATGCTTGGCTGTGTCTACATTTCCTTTCACCATATGATCACAGGTCCCCGTACCCGATAAAGAGTACTACAGATTTGAAACATACATTTCATAACAGTTCTCACATCTTCGACTGCAATGAAGTTTTTATACTAGAATTATTAGCTCCCAACAACCGCTGCTTTTGTAGCTTTGCTTTCACTTTGAAGAGGATTCCATGCATTTCCTCAAAATGAGGCCCCGTTGCGCGCTTCGTATCTTCCATCCACTGCTGAACTTTCTTGTATGGGTTTAATATTCGATCACGATCCTTCTCGTCCAAAACCTGAGTCCAAACAATTTTTCCTTTAATGAGATCTTAAGATAATTCTCCAACTTTTTCACATACATAACAAAATAAGTTAGACAAAAATTATAATGATCATGTTCCATCCTTCATCCATTGGTCAACGAAAACGTAGCATAGTCCTTGTCATGGTCATGGAATCAATTCGTCTAGGGTCAGAATTTCTGAAATGCATGCTCTAACCAAAAGTACAGCTCCAAATGTCCAAGACAATCTAGATGGTAAACCCCTAGCTGTATTCAGAGCCGGCCATAGGCATAGGTGAGCAAGGCTGCCACCTAGGGCCCCCAAATTTTTGCTATGAATTAGGGCCCCCCAAAAATCTGGCCCTTTTACTTGGTCCATAAAAAATTTGTTTACATATTAGGCCTCGAATAAAAAGGGCCCAATTCTGCATTATGCAAGTTTAATTAGGAATTTTGCAGGTTAAAATGAGAGGAAAGTAACGTTTATGTAATAGTTACAATTTGTTCGATTTTTATTTGATATGATAGTTTTAAATTATTTTAGTGCTTTTCCTTAACTGAATTTTTCTATTCATGCAAGTAAATTTTAGTACGTAATATTGGTAAATATATGAAAGAATTTTTGTGTGTGCGCGCGCACGCGTGAATATACGAAGGACTCTATGTTAAGAAGACTTCATCTAGGGCCACAAAAACTCAAGGCTGGCCTTGTCTGTATTGATTTCTCAGTGACATTTTCCTTAAAACTTTTCATTCCCCGTGTTCAAAGTTGAATATTTGTTTTCTTCTTTAATTTTTTTATTTGGCTAGGCAACTTCAAAGTTGATGAACTTCTATATTTTTTAAAATGATACACACCACACAAACATAAATATTATTACCAACATAATTTTAATTATTTACCTCTAGTTGCATTATTTCACAAACTAGGCTCAGATCTGCTACGGATGGTTGAGAGCTTCCCAGCAAAAACCGACCATTCCCCTTCAACCAAATAGATTCAATATTTGCAAGTGATGCAAACAATAGTTTTTCACCTTCAGCAGCAGCTTGTGGATTCAATTGAAGGCCAAACGCAGGTGCAAGCGTAGTATTTAGAACATAAGTAACTGAAAAGGAAAGATCAATCAAGAATGACATAGACCTTAGAAAATATAAATAAAAGGGTGAAAAATTACTATACCAAAACATTGGGAATAAAATACCTGCACCACGGCGTAAATTAGAGTGATGCCAATCCAACACTGATTCGATCTTTGACCTTTTGAATAGATCAGATGGATACCTTTAAGAATGAACAGAAAACATTGTTAAGAACCAGGCTGCAGAATATATATATTAGAATCAAATATGAGACACAAGTACATAACAGCTTTGGGATGCACAATGAATAACACAGGTGAAATAGACATGCATTTTGTTAAAAAACGAAAAGTACGTTAAGTGAACATCATATCTCATATTTATCAAACCTCAAAATTTTAGGATAGAAACATGGCAAAATTGTTGAACTTGTCCTGTTTGTTTCTCCTATACCCTGGGAAGCTGAAGTGTTCACGACAGGATATCATATATGGAAACTTCAGTTTTCAAAAATGGGCAAGTTACAGGAGGTTACTGTTTAGCTAAGTTGCAAATTAATATAGTTCCAAGCTCCTAGAAAAACTTGAACCAGATTCAAGGGTATGAACACCACCAAGCTTAACTACAGGAAGTAGGTGTCTTCCCTCGTTTCAAAATTGAGTTAACATACCGGAAGGAATCTGAGGAAACCAATAATGTGCTCCCTAAGTCTTGACAGACAAAACTGTAGGGTATGTGTACATATACCACACCCATGCCAGGTTGTCTCGTGTCCGAAATTGGTATCTAACACAATATGAAGTACTGATATAACACAGGTCCTTATAGGCAAACTAATTGCAAAAAAGAAGCAACAATTCTCACCAGTGATCAGCTACTCCAGGAAATGCACAAGCGAGATACCTAAGAATTGCATGACTGCAAAGCATATCAAATGCATAAGATAGTCAATATAAGCTTAAAAACAGAATGTATAATTTAGAACGTTAAAAGAACAAAAAGATTGAAGAGCATCATCCCAAAATTTTGTAGATGCAGCAATGACCAACAGTCTCTACAATTCATATATGAAAAAGAATACTAACACTAGGGGAATGTGCATAACAGTGCCTTTAATACCTAGAGTCCAAGTACTTCAAAAACTATGCAAAGAACACTTGAATTGAACTAACCAGAAGCCATGGAGGGATAAGCAAACTAAACTTTGCATTTTGAACCAGATACATATCTTATGGCATTGTAAGATATGAAACTTCTAGAATTTCATCATTCAATTACAGGAATGACACAGAAACAAGGGCCAACTACCTAGGAATGACATAAAATTTGTGAATATGCATTACACCCCACTAATTTTCCCACTTATACAATGAATCCAATTTGTCAAAATAAAAAAAGACCAAGTTATCATAGGATCTGAGATTCTGAATATGGCCAAAAAATATATGTCAAATCTAAATTTTCCGATGTGGCCAAAACTATATTAAACTATCTCTCTTTATATAAATTTTAGGACGTGACCAAAATTTGACACTAAAATAGATACACATTGATCTTTAAAATCATTAATGCCAAGTGACTAGTATTAATCCATAGTTGAAGAGGCAGAATGAAAATTCTACGAACCTCTCAAACAGCTTAAACCTTCCATCAACTATTGCCGGCACTTGTCTCGTAGGGTTTATGTCTGAAATGAAATTAGCACAAAGGAAAAAAAATAATTTGCATTCAGTCAGTACCTTCCTCACATATTTGTTTCGGGTTGTCAGTAAAAGCACTTTCTTTTCTTTTTTTTTTGTCAAAAGCACTTTCACCGTGTGTTTTAAGTTCACTTGAAGTACATGCTAAGGTTAAACTAAATATTTTGTAGGTAAAACAGTTCAAAGAACAAACTTCATCAGGGGAGTCCCACATAGTATTTAATGTAGTACACCAAATAATTAATACAGACCCCAAGACAGATATGCATGTAGGTAAGAGGAACATACTTCAAAGCTCTACCTCTACTATCATATCATATGGTGGCATTCATATGCCACCAAACTTGAAGAAAAAAGTGACAAAATTACTCATAAACAGTCATATTACTTTTTTACGAGGACATTAATCTTATACTTCTGCATACTTTCCTGTACACGGGAATCATGGTGTGTCCCCTTTACCACTTTTTAGTAGAATTACCCTATCAAATACACATGTATGTCTGTTCTATATATACATTTGTAAGCATATACAAATATATGTAGGTATAAACTTCACATTGTTTTGAAATTCTGTATCCATCAGTTCTGGTGACTTTACAATGCCAATTTTCCTTCTTTCTTTGCAAATCAATTCTATAGTGTTTGGGGTTTGCTTTTTTCAGTCTTCAGTGAATTTTTAAAACAATTCAAAAAGTCTTAAGCTTTTGAGTTCTCCTCAACCAAACCAACCGAAAATTGAAAAAAGCCCAAAAAGAACACAAGGGAAAAAAAATAGTCAAAAACAGTGACATTTTCGGCTCTTCTTTGGTTTTTTTTGTTTGGATTTTTTCAATTTTTAAATTTTTTTAAAATTCGTCTCGTAAAAGTAAAAAATTGACATAATTTTGAGGGAAAAAAATCACCAAACAAAAAAAGCTGGAAAAAAAAAAAATGGTTTTTTTAGGGTTTTGTAACGAAGTCGACTGCTAATCACAAAGTGATAATTAAGTTCACTAATACACATACATTCATATAAGCATATGTAATTAAGCAAGAATGTTTGGAAACAATATGCTTTTATGTAAACAGATACTGAAACGATCACCTTTAAATTCAGGTTTCAAGTGTTCACGTTTAGCCAAATCGACTTTAATCTCCTCAAAATCTATTCCATTTACCCTACAAAATCAGAGAGAAATATAAATTTGAGCAAAAGAGTGTTTTTCAATCGATGAATTAGGGAATTTTGAGGGAGATATGATTACTTGCAGAAGATGAGAACAGCGCGAGATGGTTGTGACATTCGATCAACGTACAGTTTTAGCCTCATCTTTTCAATCTCGCTCTCTCAAATCAATTACAGTGTTTGGTTATCAGGGATCAGAGTGTTTCTCTGTATGCATCGTGATTTTTCAATCTGGTTTTTGGGGTTTCAGCTGAGCTGAGCTGAGCTGCGTGTGGTTTTGTTATTGATAAGCCATTAACCGGGTACGGATACACCCGATCCTTTTCTGAAAATACTCGGGTTGAATCAATATATTTTTGGATAATAAAAAAATTTATAAATAATATTTTGTAAGATTTGTCAAAAATATAATTTCTTTTACATTTAAAAAATTAAAAATATCTTATTGATAGATTTTTTTTATGCAACTGTTCTAATAGAAAATAAAAATAAAATTATACAAACTTTTTAATATCAAAAATAATTATTATATTAAATTTATTTTCATTCACACACTACCAAATACGTCTATCTATCTACACCATAACTGTTTGCTTCAATCCTTTATTTTTATTTTTATTTTTTAGAGGAAATTCTTCCACTCTCCTGTAGGTCTAGGGCAGCACCCTTTAGGTCCAGGGCAACGCCTTTTGCAAAGATCACCAAGGTGTCATGTTGTCCGTTCCGAGTAAAGAGACTGCAAGTAACTTCCCAAGACAAGCTCTGCTCAAGTTTTGTTTGCCCTGACTTCCCAAGTTTTGTCTGCCCTGACTTCCCAAAACTAAGGAAACTACAATCTGGGAACTTGTCCTAACTTCCCAAGACTAATGAGACTACAACCTGAACTTGTCCTGACTTCCTAAGATAAGCTCTGTTTAAGAGTAAGGAGACTACAACTTAAGAACTTGCCCTGACTTCCCAATACGAAGGAGACCACAACCTAGGAACTTGCTCTGACTTCCCAAGACAAGCTCTGCTTAAGTTTTGTTTATCCTAACTTCCCAAAACTAAGGAAACTACAATCTGGGGACTTGTCCTGACTTCCCAAGACTAAGGAGACTACAACCTAAACTTGCCCTGACTTCCTAAGACAAGCTCTGCTTAAGTTTTGTCTATCCGTAGGTCCAGGGCAACGCCCCTTGCAAAAATCACCAAGGTATCTTGTTGTCTGTTCTATGTAAAGAGACTACAAGTTGGAAACTTACCCTAACTTCCCAAAACTAAGGAAACTACAACCTGAGAACTTACCTTGACTTCCTAAGACTAAGGAGACTACAACCTAGGAACTTGTCCCGACTTTCCAAGATAAGCTCTACTTAAGTCAAAACTCGCGCAGTGGGAGAACATTGGGCCCATACTAAGTGTTGTGGTAGCAATAACTCGAGGCTAACCTCCTTATCAATTACATTACGTTTCGAAAATTAACTCAAAGAGTTTCGAACTTAAAATCTGAGATCTTAACCCCAGACCTTTACCAAGTTACCAAACATCTTTGGATTTGTCCAATCCTTTTCAACTATAACCTAAATGCTTGTAAGGATGGTGTTGATAAAGAGTGGGAGATCATGAGCAATGATTGAATAAAGTGGTGCCAAATGTTAATGAGTGTCTCATGAATGTTATTTAATATGAAGAAATATACAAAAGCATTTTAAAAAATATGTAAATATAATAAAAAGAGTATTGATTTTAATTAAAAATATAATTTAATTAATAAAAAAATATTATATTCTATAAATATTTTGTCTTTTATTTATACAGTAATAATTAGCCAAACCCATAAATAGAAAAAAAAGAAAAAAAAAAGTACTATTGTCATAAGTTGATGAATTGTGCAAACACTCATAAAAAAAAAAGTTGGTCAATATTCTTGAAACTGTATGGGTTTATATTTTTGAATTAATCATTATGTATATATTTTTATATTTTTTAATTATTCGGTATAAAATTATAAATCTTATCTTTTTTTATTAATCATAGTATTTTAAATTGTATTTGATTTAAGAATTTAAGTTAAGTTTGGCTAAATTAAAAAAGTACACTTATTTTATCTTTTTATCTTTTTTGAGTCACATCAATCAACATCTCCTCTTTATTTTTTCTACGCATAATATAAAAAAAATCAAAAAGTGCACTTATTTAGTCTTCTTAAACTTGACATTAGAGATAGATTTAAAAAAATAATAATAATAACAATAAAATATACATATATTTTATACGTAATTTTACATAATTTTTTTTTTAATTTTACATTACTTTCTAAATGCAAGAAACCAAACACCGTATTAACGTATCACGTGACCAAGACACTCAATAATCACAATAAAAAAAATGTTCGAGACCTTAATAATAAATTTGATAAAATTTTTAGAGAAAATGTTTTGTGGCACTAATTTAGAGGCACTAATGCCCCTACTTTCCTTTTCTGATAACTGTTTTGCTTTTTTTTTTTTTTTTTTTTTTGCCTTATATAAAAATTAGAGGCATTAATATCACCCAAATTAGTACCACAAATCAAAACCTAATTTTTAGCCTCTCTGATATTACTCCAGCCACAAACGCCAGTGTACATCGTAGTCAAACTACTAGCAATCCTCGGTTCGGGAGCCGACTGCACATGTGGGCCCCATGTGACTAAGCCGCTCGCTCATAATTTTGCAATATGATGATCCACAACACGATGGCGATGGACCATTATGAATTGAAATGTTATTTTGAAAAGTTAGTTATAATTATTATTTTTTTTTTTGGTGAAAAGTTATTTATAAATAGTTTATAAGTAATTTTTTTTTTTGAGAGAAGAAATAGATTATAATTTAGGAAGTGAATTACAACTCACTTCTAAAAATAGGCTGAATTGGCTAAGTTTTGGTAGTTATGTGTTCTGAGAAGATGTCAAAAATTATTTTTTAATTTTTTTTGTGAAAGTGAGAAATAGGTTAAAAGTTGGGAAGTGACTTGTAACCCACTTCTCAAAATAATCATAAAGTTTTTTTTTATTTATTAAAAATAAATTTATAAAAAGGTATAATTTATTCATTTGATATGATTTATTGAATTAATTATCTATATAAAAAATTATATTAATTTACTATTAAAAATTATACGAACAAATTATATTTATTGGAAAAATAATAAATTTCATTTATTTCTTAAAAAAGTTAATTTAATTATGTAATTATTATTGTTTAATTATCTATATTTTTACTTAAATACTTTATTTAATAAATCATACAAAATAAATAATTAAAATGATTGAGATAAGTCTTAAGATATGCCCACGGAGGTCCAAGATTAGATTATCACACACCATATGGATGCCTAAGGCCATCACCAACCGTTCACCAAATTCAACATCAAATTCAAATTTGATAGAAAAAAATTGTTTTTTGTGCTCTAACAGTTACACCAAGACAGTATCAAATTGAGAAAATATCAAACGTTTCACCAAACTGAGGATGGCTTGCTCCTTTCACCAATTCACTACATAGCCGTTGAAGCAGAAATTTGTGAAAAATTTAAACTACGAGGTCGACCACTCGGTCGACCACCTTAGTATTTTTTCAAGCAACAGATATGAATGCAAAAATTGGAAATTTGTTCTTACCGGTCGACTCCCCGGACGACTCCTCGGATGACCCTCTCTGTTTGATGCACGCTACAGTGAACGGTTAGAGTTATTGGTATCAGAATGAGAAAATTGACTTTTTTTTACTCAAATTTGGTGAAAAATTTGTTCAACCGTTGGAGATGTTCTACGACCATATCCAATGTGTACTCAGATTCATCACCAAATTTAAATTTGGCAAAAAAGTATTGTTTTTAACTCTCCAATGGTTTTAGCAAAACGATATCAAATTGAGAATAACTCAAATCTTGCACCAAATTGAGAAGCTAGCCCTACTTTCACCAGATCACTGTGTGTGACTGTTGGGTGTGGGGCTACTGAACGATCGGCCGGACGTCCGGTCAGTTGTATCCGCGATCATCCGAATTGTAGAGAAAATAAACAGTAACAGTTTAGCAAACAGTTTGAGGAAACTAGAAGAAGGAGAGAAAGCCTTTATTGACACAATTTAGCAAACAGTTAGAGGAAACTAAGAGAAGAAGAAAAGGGAAAAAAATTCAAATTCGTACCTTGGACTTCGTCACCCACAAATGGAGTTTTCCATGAAGTTCCCCTCTTAAGGATTTGTTTCTTCAAGCCTTGGGTTCCAATTTGGGTCTCTATTAAACCACAAAACTCTGTTTCTGTGGACTCTAAGAAGGGTTTTGGAAGAGATAGTGCCATATAGTAGAGAGAGAGAGAGAGAGAGAGAGATTACTCTACAGTTTTGGGGTATATAAATGTACATAGATATATAATCATATGTGTGTATGTGTGGTATGTGAATATTCACATATACACACATAAATCTTCATGGATTTGCTTGACCTAGACTCATCTTTGAATTAAACCCGCGACCCATTTGTTTGATTTGTAATCGATGGAGGTTTATAATCCCAGAAGACTGTGGTTTTAGTCAACAAATTAGGGAAACAGAGGGGAAATTTTATTTTTTTTTCATGTCTGGTTGTCCGACCGGTCGTCCCCCCGAACGTTCGCTATATTTTGATGAAAGCTACAGTGTGCACCGTTGGAGTTGTTCGTATCGGATCGAGAAATTGGTCTTTTTTTTAACTCAAATTTGATGAAAAAAATAGTGAACTGTTGGAGATATTCAAATGTTATACCAATCCTTTTCATTCATAAAATTTAATTTTTTTTAGCACTTTGTAAGAAAATACCAATAAATAAATAAAAAAATTACTACAAAATTAACCTTAGTTGTGCTCTTAATGGGGATCATTTAGATTAACCGTTATAATTCAAATTGTTTATCTTATAAAATTTATTGAACAAATGTAATTTGTAGATGAATGTAATCTTAATTATTAATTAATTTTGTGAGTAGATGATGTTTGGTAAGTGGTTTTGGGGCTAAAATAGTCGTAAAAAATAAAATAGGCTATTTTAGCCACAACAAACAAAACATCACATCCAATTTATAATTATTACACTTTTCTTTCACAAAAAAAGTCAAAAAAGCCAAAAAATCCTTCCAAAACTAAGCTTTTAGCCCAGGCTAAAATAGCCAAAAAAGCTAAAAAGTCAAAAAGCCAACTCACTTCCCAAACGGAAGCTAAATCTCATAAAATAAATAATTTTAATCATAAAAATCAATAAATAAAAAAAGGTAAATTACATTGGCACTTATAAATTTTCCCTTCTGTTTGAAAAATTCTCTGAGTTTATAATCTCATTATAAATTTACCCCTGAATTGTTTATGTCATGTCTTAAAATTTTTTAACCGATTTTTTTGCCCTTTTTTCTACCATTTCCCCCTATCACTATGATTACATTTTACAATTTTTCATCGTTAAATTCTACTTAAACATATTCTTATTGAGTAATAATTTTATATAAAATTTTCAAGCAAAATGATATAACTTAATGGTGACTTTTCACTTTAAAACAAAATATTCATAAACATGATTTATAATATAACTATCACAATATTTTTATAATAATTTTTGTATAAATTTTTATATATGAATAATTTTTTTTTTTTATTTCCACCATCATTTTTTTCTCATCTATTCACTCACATTTATTATAGTATTACCAAATATCGTCATTCATATTTATTACAGTATTATTGAATTCTTAAGTATATATAGATTAGGTGCATCTAAAAACTAAAAAAAAATTACTTAAAATATTTTTAAAATTAGTAAAAATAAAAAAAATGATTTTTTCATGTAAAGAAGATGATTGTTTTTTCTGTTAAAATGACATAAATAAAATATCAGTATCATTTTATTATTTTATATGTATAAAAATTAATCTGATAGAAAGTAAATATAATTTTTTAAATGTAAAAAAAATATCTATATTAAACAAAAAATTTAAGAGATTTCAGTGTAATTTACTTATAAAAAAATAAAAAAACAAACCTCGACTTTCACAAAAATAAAAATAAAAAGTGAGAGTCCATGTTAACAACTTGAACTTGTCCACTTTTTATAAAATTTCTTCAATGAAACGAAAGCCTTGAAGAGCGAGCGCAAATACGTAAACTTGCAAAACAGCAACAATAATGGCAAACGCTATTTTTAAATCCCCCCCTTCCTCGTTTTCAATCCTCTCTCTCTCTCTCTACATATATATATATATATACATGTAAGTATATGTAGTATGTAATGTGCATCATCATCAGTGCATGCATACATACATACATGAGTAGATGTACCACTGACACACACACAGAGCAACCACCTCAGACTCTCATTTCCATTTCCATGGCTGCATTTCTGTTTTCTCTCTCTCTACCTCTCTTTTAGCTCCATGTGCCCTTCCCATAACTCTCTCTCTCTCTCTCTCTTCCAGGGGTAGAAACCAAGATGAGAAATTCTGGGTCTCTCTCAAATGAAGAAAATCCGAAGATTTAACAACACCCCCCCCCCCCCTCCCCAATTACAGGTAATTTCATTTCAAATCTCCCAACATTTTGAACCTCAAAATCTCTCACTCTCTTTCTTTTCTTTTTTGTTTTTGTTTTTGTTTTTGTGGGTTTATTGTCACTTACTTTTTCAAGTTTGATTCTCGGAATTGCTGAGTTTATTAGTAGAATATCGATTTGGGTCATGAAAGTGGAATAAATTTCAACTTTAGCTGAGTTTCAGAGATGAAGATCTGTTATTTGCTTTTATTTGTTTGAATTTGTGTCTGGAATTGAAGATTTAATAGTGCTTCTCTGTGAATCTGGCGAGCTTTTACTGTTTAATCTCTTTGTCTCTTACTTTCAATGATGTAAAGTTGGTAGATTTTTGTTTCTATTAAAGATTATGCTCTTTTTTTTTCTTTTTTGTAATTTTGTTTCATTACCTTTACTTTTATGCTAATCCACTGTTTGGGTAAAGTTCACGTGTCTTTAGCTACCCTCAAGGGCCTTTAGCTTCAAGAATGCTGTATATGCCTTCTTAATTTTAATCTTTTAATGTTTACAAATTTAAAATTCTTAGTTTAAATGGGTAGATCTTAGCACATGGTTCTGGAAAAGAAAAAAAGAAAAGAAAAAGTGTTGACCAAAAAATATTTTCTAAAAAAAAAATGGTTTCTGAATCTCAAGTAGTGGGTGTTTTAAAATATTTTCTTGTTATTTACATCAAGATTTTTTTTTCCCTGCTATTAAAGAAGACAAAGATCTGATCTTTGGGGTTCTATTAGTTTTTTCCACCAAAATAGGTGTGTATTTTACTGTCACTGGTTCTATTTAAATGATTTTATTTTATTTTTTATAGATAGGTTTCTTTGTCTTTATTAGAGTTCGACAATATAGTAATTTTTATAATTAGGCTTCATATGTTAATATTCTTTAATCCAGTTAACAAATTCAAATTCAGCTCATAACGGCTCGTAGAAAAGCTGTTTCACAGCTTGTTTTCTAGATCTGTCTGCTTGGGATTTGCTCGCAACTTGGGTATCTTTCACATGTGGCAATTATGCTTTGATCGTTCTGAATTGTCTGCGGTAATTGTTTTTATCTCTTGGGAGAACATGGAAAACTCTCTTTCTGTGATGCTATACATGTATATTATTGTATAACATGATATGCGTCTATGAATTATGAATATAAGAAGGTTGTTCTACTACGACCTGGGTGTCGCGGGTTCAAACTATGGACATATTCTCTCCATCACTCTCCCCAGATCCTGCATTAGCAGAAGTCGTATACTGGGACTTCCCTTTTAGAAGGACAATGATCTACAAACAAAAATTTTATTGCGGGAATCCACCAAAACGATGTGTCGATGACTTTTTTTTAAAATAATATACCACTTTAATGATCGTGTAGGTAGTCTTTGGAGTATCAGAAGTTATATTGGTTTACTTTTTTATTTTTCACTATTCTTTATGGGTTAACATTGGATTCTTTATTCTAATAGTTGAGTCATTGAAGTAATTTTTTAGAATTGTTAAGATTGAATGCTTGAGCTTCTGAGAAGCATATATTTTGAAGATTGCCATCTTCGGGCTCAACCTTTGAGGTTCAAATCCCGTACATCTTTTGTTCAGCCTTCTTCTCATTATGATGTGCACCTCTTCTTTTCCATTCATACTTTGGTTCATTTGATAATTTGATTTTTAGGTTTTATGTATTTATTTTTATTATGTCTAGTTTACTTCATTGGAATCCTAAAAGAAATCATTTCTTTGAGCAGTGAATGTTACTAAAAAACGGCTTCAAGGTCATAAGGTGGACAATCTGCTCATTTGTTAACTTGGTTATGCTTGAGAAAACTTACTAAGATCTTTCAAATTGTCCTACTTTTCTATTGATCTGTATCAGCATGTCAACATTTATCTTAATCTGCTCATTTGTTAACTTGGTTATGCTTGAGAAAACTTACTAAGATCTTTCAAATTGTCCTACTTTTCTATTGATCTGTATCAGCATGTCAACATTTATCTTTATGTCTCACCTAGTTCAAACTTAAATCTAATGTCATTTTTTGTCACAGAGATGGAGGCCCAAGGCCATGGACCATGTATATCTTCTTGTTTTCTTTGTATGCTTGTTTTTGTTTTACTGCTTTATTGTGTGATTGAAATCGCGATTTGCAAATCTTGTTGGAAAGTAACAAATGCCCTACCTTCAGGGGCACTTTATATTACTTTTCTACGCTAGAAATTTGTCTTTGTGAAATTTCCTTTAAGATTTAACTTCATTTTCTTTCATGGTCTTTATTCTGGCAAATTTCATGAAATGTAGCAACATTTCTGTGTCAAATATAGTACTGTTTTTGAATCATAGGGCCTACTGTTATGGCTGCACTCTGTCTAAGCTAATGTGCTCTGTCTGTTTGTGCGTTGCATATTTTATTTGATGTGAATTCATGGGGAATTACTTGTACAAATTAGTCTGATATCTTAATTATTAGTTATTCCTCTACACATTCGTTTTTACATCACAGATACTAAATTGACTATTCCTTTTTCTCAGGTACCCTCAAACGTCTTCATCTCTTAAGGAATTCACATATCTTCCAATAACGATACCCCAAAGATGACAATCAGCAACCTCAAGATAGGAGTGGATGTGGTTAGTGCCCATAACCTTCTTCCCAAAGATGGGCACGGTTCATCGAGTGCTGTTGTGGAGCTTTATTTTGATAATCAAAGGTTCCGTACAACTATCAAAGAGAAGGATCTGAATCCCGTTTGGAATGAGAGCTTCTACTTCAACATATCAGACCCTTCCAACCTCCACAATCTTACTCTCGATGCCTATATCTACAACAACATCAATGCCGGCCACACTAGGTCCTTCCTCGGGAAAGTTTCCCTCAATGGGACATCGTTTGTTTCCTATTCAGATGCTGTTGTCTTACACTACCCATTGGAAAAGCGTGGAATCTTTTCACGTGTTAGAGGGGAGCTTGGCCTTAAAGTTTATATTACTGATGATCCATCCATAAAGTCCTCTAACGCACTTCCTGCAGTTGAAGATACCCGAGCACATGCCCAATCAGTTCCAAATGCTGCACCAAACATGTTTTCTAATGTCAAAACTGAGACAAGACGTACCTTTCATCATCTTCCGAACACTAATCATACCCAACAGCAACAACAGAATTCTTCTGTTGATGTTGCAGTACCACATCATGTGAGGGTTGATGAGATGAAAGCTGAAACCGAGCCTCCGAAGCTCGTCCGCATGTACTCTGCTTCATCGGCACAACCAGTTGACTATGCACTTAAAGAGACAAGCCCATTCCTTGGAGGAGGACGAGTCGTCGGGGGACGCGTTATTCATACAGACAAAGCTGCGAGCACTTACGATCTTGTTGAACAGATGCACTTCCTCTTTGTAAGAGTTGTCAAGGCTCGTGATCTTCCCGCCATGGATGTTACAGGAAGTCTCGATCCATATGTGGAAGCGAGAATTGGAAACTACAAAGGGATTACGAAGCACATCGAGAAACAGCAAAATCCAGTGTGGAATGTGGTATTTGCCTTCTCGAAAGAACGTATGCAAGCGTCGGTACTAGAAGTCGTGGTCAAGGACAAGGATTTGGTCAAGGATGACTTTGTCGGCCTTGTTAGGTTTGAGATCAACGAGGTGCCAATGCGAGTGCCGCCGGATAGTCCACTCGCTCCAGAGTGGTACCGGCTTGAAGATAAGAAGGGAGAGAAGATAAAGGGTGAGCTAATGCTAGCGATCTGGATTGGCACTCAGGCAGATGAAGCTTTCCCCGATGCATGGCATTCCGATGCAGCTACGCCCATTGACAGCTCAGCGGCTGCCTCGACGCTAATACGCTCGAAGGTCTATCACGCACCACGGTTATGGTATGTGCGTGTCACCGTTGTTGAGGCTCAAGACTTAGTTCCTACAGAGAAAAATCACTTCCCTGATGTGTATGTCAAGGCACAGATCGGAAACCAAGTTATGAAAACAAAAAATGTTCAGGCTAGATCATGCAACCCGCTTTGGAATGAGGATCTCTTGTTTGTTGTTGCCGAACCTTTCGAAGATCACCTCATACTTACAGTTGAGGATCGCTTGGGTCCCGGCAAAGACGAGATCATCGGACGGACTATCATTCCTTTGAGCATTGTAGAGAAACGTGCTGATGATCGGATCATCCCTTCTCGATGGTTTAACCTGGAAAAGCCAGTTGCTGTGGATGTGGATCAGATAAAGAAAGATAAATTCTCTAGTAGGCTCCATCTCCGAGTCTGTCTAGACGGAGGCTACCACGTACTTGATGAGTCGACTCACTACAGTAGTGATCTCCGACCCACGGCAAAACAGCTTTGGAAGCCATCAATTGGGGTTTTAGAACTTGGAATTTTAAATGCCGTAGGGCTCCATCCTATGAAAACACGAGATGGGAAAGGCACGTCTGATACGTATTGTGTAGCAAAGTACAGTCACAAATGGGTCCGGACTCGAACCATAGTTGACAACCTGTGTCCTAAGTATAACGAGCAGTATACTTGGGAGGTTTTTGATCCAGCGACGGTTCTCACTGTTGGTGTTTTTGATAATAGCCAGCTTGGAGAAAAGGGTTCAAATGGTAACAAGGATTTAAAGATTGGGAAGGTTCGGATTCGTATTTCTACGCTCGAAACAGGCCGTATTTATACACATTCCTATCCGTTGCTTGTTCTCCACCAGACCGGTGTAAAGAAAATGGGGGAGTTACATTTGGCAATTCGATTTTCATGTACATCATTCGTAAACATGCTCTACATATACTCGCGACCACTTTTGCCCAAAATGCATTATGTCCGGCCTTTTTCGGTAATGCAACTCGACATGCTCCGCCACCAAGCGGTCAACATAGTGGCAGCACGACTCGGGCGAGCAGAGCCACCACTTCGGAAGGAGGTAGTGGAATACATGTCTGATATGGACTCCCACCTTTGGAGCATGCGCAGGAGCAAGGCGAATTTCTTCCGGCTAATGTCAGTTTTCTCTGGACTTTTTGCCTTCGGCAAATGGTTTAGGGATGTGTGCTTGTGGAGGAATCCCATCACAACAGTGCTTGTACATATTCTCTTTATCATGCTAGTTTTCTTCCCTGAACTGATTTTGCCCACAGTTTTCCTCTACATGTTTCTTATAGGAATATGGAACTTCCGCTACCGCCCTCGGTACCCTCCTCACATGAACACCAAGATCTCACAAGCCGAGGCCGTGCACCCTGACGAGCTCGATGAAGAGTTCGACACATTTCCTACAAGTCGGAGCCCGGAGCTCGTCAGAATGAGGTATGATCGGCTCAGAAGCGTGGCAGGTAGGATTCAGACCGTAGTGGGAGACATTGCAACACAAGGGGAGCGAGCTCAGTCGCTGTTGAGCTGGCGGGACCCTCGTGCATCAGCCATCTTCGTCACGTTCTGTCTTGTGGCTGCCATAGCACTTTACGTCACGCCTTTCCAGGTAGTGGCGGCTTTGGCGGGGATTTATGTTATGAGGCATCCAAGGTTTCGCCATCGCCTACCGTCTGTGCCGATCAACTTTTTTCGCCGATTGCCGGCTAGGACTGATAGTATGTTGTGATTTTGTTGGATTTGTACTAGGGCAACAATGTTGTTGTTACTTGGAATTAAGGTGACTTTATTGTAGAACATCCAGAACTATGAATAATTCTTGTATGGGCTTTTAACATACTTTATATTTGTATAATAAATGGTTGTTAAGAGCGGAATTAGCACGGAGAACAACACTTAGCAGTCTTAATCAGTTTGTTATTCATTGAAATTATACTAATCTGTTAGATATTGCCTCTTGTGCTCTCTCTATTTCTCCAAAATTAAGTCTTTGCTTCTTTTTATTTCTTTTTTTTAACGAACTTGAATATTAGTGTTTTAGTTCTCTTGTTGGAACTTGTAACCATGTCAAATATTACTCTCTTTTTTTTAACAATATTTATTAACAGTAATATTAAGAATACTATAAAAATTATTAAAAAAATTTAATAAACACATACACGATTGTGGCTGTGGGGCTCATGTGAATTTTTAATAAAGTATTTGAGATTTCTAATATTTTCCATTTATTAAAGATACTGTAAGAATGTTAACAGTTCTGTCTCTATCACTTCCTTAATTGGATTTTCAAATAATATTTACAGTTGTGATTTGTGGCACTAATTTTTATATCAGGTAAAAAAAAAAAAAAAAAAACAAAGTTACCAAAACAGAAAATTAGTGCCAGGAAAATTAGTGCCACAAATCATTTTTCTAATATTTATTATGGGAAAAGTTAGGAATCATGAAAATGATCATGAAAAATTTATGATCCTTAGATTACCTTGATTAGTATGTCGTGTTTTATTCTAAGTATAATCTAAGTGTTACAAAACTTTCATGATTATTTTCATAAAAAAATTTTCATGATACCTAGCATTGCTGATTTATTATTATTTTGAATAAATGAAATAACGGAAGGGAAAAGACCAATGTTCTAGAAAATGTCCATTTTATAATAAACAAGTTGATTTTGATTGGGCTTTGAGATCCAACAAAATGGCCATTTGTTTCAACCGTGTGGACAAACATTTGCCATATATTCTAGAAACACATTAATAATGATTATAATAATATGAATAAGGATAAATCACATTGACTATGACATTTGGAAAAAAAATAAAATAAAATTTATAATTTTAATATAATTATATTAATTTTACATTTAGTAAGATTAAAATTAATTTAAATAATGTGAAAACATAAAAATAAATAAGATAAAATATACATTGTCATGTAAAAGAGATGATAACATTATTTTTCATCTATATCACTAATAAATTATTAATGAAAACAGGACTAAGTTTTATGTAAATTAAAATTTTAAAAAAAATTTAATATAATTATTATCCAAATTATAAAATTTATTATATTTTTTCATACTTTACCCAAATAATAATAGACAAAATTGATTTTCATTTGCATTTTTGTGTTATATGTACAGAGTTTTTTTTTTTTTTTTTATAGTAAATATGCGTATTTTTTTTTTATATAGTTATAATAATTTGTATCTCAGAAATAAAGTTACGTGTTTTTGTGATTATGTTATATATTTTTTAATACTATAAAAATGCATAATTTTATTTTTAAATCATAAATTATTATAATTTTATTAAAAAATTATATAATATTTACTATAAAATACATAATATAATACAAAAAGGTGCATATATGACATAACGCGGACTCTAAGATTCAACATTTTAAACCCTTGCCAAGTAGCCCAGTCCATTACTCCTCCGCATTGGCCATATTTATTCAAAAGATCTCGTTCACACGCCCACGTTCACACCTAAAGTGTGTTTTTTTTTGTTTTTTTTAAAAAAAAATATTGTTCACATCATTTCAGTTGATACATTTGCTATGTTATTCGGATAAAAATTATAAGTTTTATTATTTTAATAAATAAAACACATTATTGAAATTGCAATTAATAAGAATCAAGAAAGAGATAGAGATTTGTCTCTCCACCTCCATCCTGACCATATCAATTAAATATTAAATATTATTTAATTTTTTAAACATAATAGGATAAATTATACTTACCTCCCCTAATGTTTGTCTTAATTAAAGATATCTTCCATGTGGTTTAAAAAATTACACATATCTCTTTTGCTTTTGAAAATAATAGTCAGATTCTCCTTTCTCATTAAAAGAGCACTAGTCTATCACTCGTGCTATGCACGGGATAATTATAGATATTTATATTTGTTTTAATTTTTTTTTAATATATAAATTAAATACATGGGGTTTGACCGAGGAGTTTGAAAGAATTTAATAAGTGTTTATTTTTTTTTTTCAAAAAACAAAACAAAAAAATTAAGAGGGAAAAAAATTAAGAGGCATTTACACCATAATTACATGGGTCTCTTGGGGATGCAAAAAGTAAGAAAATTAGGATTTCATTTATTGCGTTATATTTGTTTTAATTTTTTTTAATATATAAATTAAATACATGGGGTTTGACCGAGGAGTTTGAAAGAATTTAATAAGTGTTTATTTATTTATTTTTTCAAAAAACAAAACAAAAAAAAATCAGGAAATTAGGATGGGCATGTTAGAGCTTCCACAAGCCATGGGTTTTAAAAGACCCTTTTGCTTAATATATAGATTTTTTTTAATATATAAATTAAATACATGGGGTTTGACCAAGGAGTTTGAAAGAATTTAATAAGTATTTATTTATTTTTTTTCAAAAAACAAAACAAAAAAATTAAGAGGAAAAAAAATTAAGAGGCATTTACACCATAATTACATGGGTCTCTTGGGGATGCAAAAAGTAAGGAAATTAGGATTTCATTTATTGCGTTATATTTGTTTTAATTTTTTTTAATATATAAATTAAATACATGGGGTTTGACCGAGGAGTTTGAAAGAATTTAATAAGTGTTTATTTAATTTTTTTTTCAAAAAACAAAACAAAAAAAAATCAGGAAATTAGGATGGGCAGGTTAGGAATCCGGATCCTCGGTCGCATTTACCTGCCGCCTTGGCCTGTAGCGCCCCAAAACGACGTCGTTTTGGGGCAACTTTTCAACAAAAAAAAAAAAAAAAAAAAAAGAAGAGAAAAAGGAAGAACAGAACTGGATTGGGAGAAGAACCCATTAATGGCGTCGAACACAGAATCACAAGTCCACAAGTCCTCTTGATTCAACTCTAGATTGTTGAAGAACCCATTAATGGCGTCCATTTTGTGCTTCGAAAAAAATTAACAAAAAAGATTAACAAATGGCCATGGTCCAACTCTGGATCTCTCTTCCCACAAACCCAATCCTAGTTCTGAAAAATGGCCATGGAAGAGATCCAGATCCAACTCTATGTTTTTGTTTCTTTCTCTTTCTCTCTCTTTTTTTTTTTCCCTTTTTTTCTGGGTCGTTTGGGGCAATTTTTCATGAAAAAAAAAAAAAAAAACTCAGAAACAGAGAGAAGAAGATGGCTATTTATGTCTACCATAATTTTATAATCATCATCAACAACAAACCCAGAAAAAAAGAAAAAAAAAACAGAGAGAGAAAGAGAATGAAGCAAAAACACAGAGTTGGATATGGAAAACTAGAGCTACATCTGTAATATAAAAAAACATCAATCAACAGTTTGATGACGTCAGCCCCTGTAGATTGAAGGCAAGCAATCAGGTTACCAAGTTTCTCCTTTGAAGGTCTCCCACTGTTCACATGGCTTGATACGATTATCTTGCTATTTGATCGATTGTTCATAAACTCAGTTAAACCTACTTCAAAAGCTACCTGGAAAAGGAAAAAAAAATCGAATTTTTCAATTTTTTTTTTTGGGATTTTCAGACATGGAATCTCAAAGAAGACATGGAATTGAGTAATGTGAAGAACAAAAAAGAGAGAATTAAGAGTGGGATTGACGAGCCTGAAGATCAATTTCGATGAATTCGACATCGAGTTGGAGAGCGAGTCTCAGAACTTGAATGGGTTCTTCCCCAAATCCAGTTCTGTTCTTCCTTTTTCTTTTCTTTTTTTTTTTTTTTTTGGTTGAAAAGTTGCCCCAAAACGACGTCGTTTTGGGGCGCTACAGGCAAAGACGACAGGTAAAGGCGACCGAGGATCTAGATTCGGCATGTTAGAGCTTCCACAAGCCTTGGGTTTTAAAAGACCCTTTTGCTTAATATATAGATATATAGATTAACGATGTTAACTTAACAGTAAAATTGACCATAATACCCTTCAACCACATTGTGAAAAGATATAGCTGACACAACTGACTCTCATTCATTCTTTCCTATGATAAATAACACTTACATCCCCTAAGGTTTAGCATAATTACAGTTAACTCCTTTTTACAATATTCCGAATAGTTTTATTTCCCAAAAAATGAAAAATAAAAACTTACAAAAAAAAAAAAGAAGAACAAATACTCAAGTGATATAAATCTAAAAAAAAAATCTTATATAAATTTTTTTTCTTTATATTTTTTTAAAATTTTTATTTCATTACATTAGCATATAAAATAAAAAATATATAAACTGTGGTTGCATTTATTTTTATAATCATTTTATTTAATATTTTTTATTTTGTTAATGTGTTGTTTAAAAAATATTTTTCAAAAATAAATAAAATCAGTAGTTCAAAAATAATTTTTGTGTTGTCTAAAAAAATGCCTCCAAAATAATTTTTTTTATGGCACAATTTTTATTGCTATAATCATTTCATTTAATAGTTAATTGCAAATAATTTTATTTAGTTAGCTGTAAAGGATTGTTGAAAAAAATGCCTCCGAAATAATTTTTGTTTATGGCACAATTTTTATTTTTATAATCATTTAATAATTGTGAATATTTTTTATTCAGTTAATTCAAGTATTGGTCAAAAATAATTTGTAAACGTTTAAAATCAATTATTCTTAAAAACTCCTTTTATAGTGATTTGAAAATATGAGGTTTGAAGAATTTATTTGACAATGGGATTGGATTATGCAGTGGTGGTTATCAACAACCCTACCAATGAATTGTTGAGGAGAAAGAGTGTAGAAAGAGTTTCTATAAAGAGAGACGGTGTAGAAAAACATAAAAAAAGAAAAGAAAAAGAAAAATAGAATATATATGTAGTCACTTAGATTTAAAAGTTAACACACATTATGAGATTTGTGATATTTGATTATGACTTATTATGGTTTTAATTATGGTTTGATTATGACTATTTTGGTGTTAGTTATGACTCATTGTGATGTTAGTTATTATCTGTTATAATTATTATTTTGGTTATGATCCAAAAGGTCTTTAATTATACTTGTGGTATTTAATTATGACTTGTTTTTAATTATGACTAAAAAAGATTTAGTTATGAATACCACAAATGTCATAAGTTACATATAGTACACTATTTTGAGAATATGTATTATAACATGATTCATATATATACTAAATATTTATATGTGCATAAATAGATATGCATGTGATTATATCTATAACTTAGTGTCCAAGAGTGTAGTGACTTCTCTTTCTGTCACGTGAAAAATTTTTCTATCCTAAAATAAAAAAATATTATTCAAAAGCATAAATAAGATTTGAACTCAAGACCTTGAATTTCATTAAAAATACTCTTACTATTTAGACAACATACATATTATGATATTAATTTCTTTATTATTTATTTTTATACTTGCTTATCTGAATTATACACACATTATATATGTCACTCCCTAATATATATAATTTGAACATTTAATGGAATTAAATTCAAGTTGTAACAACACAATCATGAGATTATGATTTCAACCAAAGTTAAAATATGGAATTAGAACATTATGAGATTGTGACTTCAAGTAAAGTTAACAAGCCATGTTTTGCAAAAAAACAATAAAATCTCGTAACTGAGTTAGAAAAGTGTAGGTAGAAAAAAGTGTCAATAGAAAAAGGCACCAATTGTCATAATTGATAAAATCTCTATAGTAATCTTACCATGGCCTAAAAATCAAACTCTCATCTTAGCTAGATTTTCTAAATTTATGAATAGGCGCTTGGCAAGAATATATATATATATATATGTGATAAAATTTGAAAAACTATGGAATTTTTGTTGATAAAAAATGGGTTTGTGCCCAAGTGTGTCACATCCCAAAAGGGGTAATTTTTTAACAAAGTTAACTTAAACTCGTGAAGCATAGAACAAAATAGCATTCTCAAGTAGGATTCACTGATCCATCAAAACTTGTCCATCTGATAGCAACATTACATATTTAATCCCATTCATTTTGTTATTTGGCCAAGTACCAAGGGCGGAGCTAACAAGGGCTAGGGGGGCCCGTGCTCCCCTGGGATTTAAATTTTTAATTTTTAATTTTTTATAAATATAAAGAAAATATTTTAAATAAAAAAATTTATAAAAATATTATTTAGAGTAAAATGTCAATGACATTTTTAAAATTATGAGAATAATAATGATTGTTTTGATTAAAAATAAAGAGACTACGATATTATTATCTATGAAAATTCCAATATAACGGTGATGTCTATCATTATTGACATGCAAACATAATTAAATCTCAATGAAAATATAGAATTTATTGAATTGTTAGTTATATTTGACATGTAGGGTTCATCCTCTATGTATTTATTTACAATTGATTGGTGATATCATATGTTAATGATGACGTGGTATGACTATTATATTGAATTTTTACGTATATTTTGTATAAAAAAATTACTTTATCATTAAGTAATTTATTTTAAAACTTTATATCCATGGCTTTTTTTAATATTGTCTACGATACACTAATTACAAATAATATATATATATATATATATTATTTTTCTTGAAGTCAATGGTAAAAATTTATGTGAAATATTTTTGTAAAAATTTTTAATATTATAATTAATAAGTGCCCTCTCTGATATAATTTCTTGGCTCCGCCACTGCCAAGTACTACAAGTCATTTGTGAGCAAACGATTTTATAGTTTGTGCCATGTGGTATTGGGAAAGAAAAGAGACCACTTGCTGAGTTAAACCTGTCAAGCATAGAACAAAATGACATTCTCAAGTAAAGTCCACTGCCCATCAAAACTTGTCTATTTGATAGCAGCATTACACATTTAGGGTACGATCCCATTCAATTTATTATTTGGTCAAGTGTTACAAGTCATTCATGAGCAAACGATTTTATAGTTGGTGCCCTATGATTTTGGGAAAGAAAAGAGACTACTTGTGTATATATATATATGCAGCATCTACCTTTGTGCCATATATCTATATATATGTGTAAGAGCATATATATATATATAGGAGCATAAATATATAAATATGTATGTGTTTATATATATATATATATATATGAAGGGGAGATAAGTGTAATTTATTTTAATATGTTAAGTAGGTAAAAGGTAGTATTGAAATTTGTAAAATAATTATGGATGGCATTAGTATAATCGATTTGATTTTAAACGGATGGGTAACAGAAGATGGTCTTTTATATTAGTTTAAAAAATAAGGAAAGTCCGTATCATTTTTAAAATCACAAGAAGGTATTTGTAATTAACAAATTTTAAGAGAAGTGTAATTTACCCAATATGATAAAATTAATACATTAAAATATTTATATATTTTCTCATTTTCATATTATTATTTCTTATTTTTAACTCTTATAATTCAATCGGTTGCTATCCTTCATATACTATATCAGTTCTCTTATTTAAAATTTCACTTCCTCTTAAAAATTATAAACTACTTCGACACTTCGAACAAAAATAGGGTGAGAATAGAACATCCTAAACCCTCCCTGTCCAACTAGTTGCCACCACTCACAATGGGTCCACTTTCCATCATCGTCATCAATTTATCATTAGACCCTATTTGGTAATAATTAAATAAGTCATATGTTTTTATTTTTAATGATTTTTTGAAAATATAGCTCAAATATTTTATTTTTAAAATTTAGGATTTTTTTAAGGTCCTGGCATTATGATTTTATAGCATAAAGGACACTCAATATTTTCATAATATCTAAGGTCCCTCAACATCAATCCAGAGAAAATTAGATCCAGAGAAAATTCGATCTAGAGAATTTCTGTGGACACATTTTAGAGAAAATTCTAAATTTCTCTGAGTTTTTGTGAATTTCTTTAGACTAGAAGGGAATTTTCACTAACTTTTTGTAAATTTCTCTGGGGGCAGTTTATCAAATCAACAGAACAGCAAATTCAACTCTACCTATTTTGTCATAGAGAAAATTTCAACAGAGAAATTCTAGAATTTTTAGAGAAATTTTGAAAATTTCTCTGACTTTCCCCTAACCTTCCTATTTTCTAGAGAAATTTTAGAAATTTCTCTGGCTTTTCCTCTCTCCAGAGAAATTCCCCATTTTATTTACACAATAATCACAGATACAAACCAGAGAAATTTAGTCAATCCCAGAGAAATTTACTTAAACTCAGAGAAAATCGCCCTCCAATCCAGAGAAAATCGTCGTGAGCTTTAATCGATTACACACACCGAAAATTGGAGACTCTTCAAATCTCCAAGCACCTGTCCCACGAAACCGAACACATCAAATTCAAATCGTCGATAACTTCGAGACTAGAAACCGCATCGTGGTGTTCGATCCAGAGCCGCTTCTTGTAGCGGCGAATCGTCACGTAGTTCGTCGGAAAAACGAATCGCCGTAAGTGATCTTTAATGATGGGGAGAGTCGCGGTGAGTCTGTGATTCTTATTATTGTTTGTTAATTTCAAGACTCGAATCTTATAGTTCTGGTGTGCGGTGAAGACTCTCTCGTTGTAGAAACTAATAGATTTGACAAAACTAGAGGAAGAATTGTTACCGTTGAATGTGTGTATGAGAGAGAAATTGTTGATGTCGAAGACGTTGATTTCGGTGGCGGAGGCGGCGTAGAGGAGGCGTTGAGTTTGGAGATTTGGAAGAGTGGAAGAGAGCAGCAAGAGAGACACATAAAGAGCCTGAGATATATATCAAATTTCTTTGTGCTAGATGAGAGGGACCTTAGACATCAAAAAATAATATTGTAGACCTCTTCCATTACTAAAAATGAGAGAGGGACTTTAGACTAATTTTTCCTAAAATTTATCTACTCTAGAAGGATTTAAAGATTAGAAATACTATAATATTAAAAAAAAATCAAACATTTTTTTTTCTTTGATGATTTTTTTTTTTTTTTAGTTTTGAGTGTGTCTAATTTAGCCTCCGTTTGGCAAGGGCTCATTGGACTTTTTTGGCTCAATGAGCCACAAAAGACAGAATAGGCTCATGAGCCATAACAGACAAAACATCACATCCAACCCCATAATCATTACATTCTTCTCTCATAAAAAAAGTCAAAAAAGTCAAAAAGCCAAAAGCCCTTTCCAAACCAAGCTTTTGAGCCCAGACTCATATAGCCAAAAAAGTCAAAAAGTCAAAAAGCCAACCCACTTCCCAAACGATAATAAAACTTAAAAAATGAGAATATTTTAAAATAATTTAAAATTTACAAAAAAAAAAAAAAAATTTAAAAATCAATTATCAAACCAAACCACGGGCCTTCATGGGAATGATGGGGCTGGTTTGAAAATTTAACTACTTCAATTATTTTAGCTTTTTTGGGTAATAGGGTAAAAATTACTTTTTAACTTTTAAATTATTTTTGAATTATATTATCGGTTTATTTTTTTTATTATATATATATATATATATTTTAAAAAAGATAATAAAAATAAGTCAAATAACTAATTTTTTAATATATTTTCCAAAATAACCTTTTAATATGATTAAAAAAGTAGTGTTTCAAATAATAATTGACTTTTTTTTTTTATAGTTGATTCAATAATTATGAGAAAAAAATAAAATAATTATAATTTAGATATATCATTTTTTTTTATTAATTATTTTAATATATTTCATTTTTGTTGACTATTAAAAGAAAAAACCCCTCCCAACCTAACCCAGTTCCCAAACACCCCCAATCTAAGCTGTCCATCATCACAACAGTGCGGTGGACAATCTCTTCCCACGCTTCCCGATATAACGATTTAGACACATCCGCATACATACACGCAAGGATTCATAGTTTGACTTTGACTTCTCTCTCTCTACTATACATGTATATATGCATGTGTTTATCTCGATGCTCTCTTCTAATCAGACCAAATCCAAGCTTGAAAATTCAATTTCCTTGTTTTCCTCAGAAAACCCATTTCGTTTTTCTTCAGAATTCTTCAATTTCTTTGCTTAATTTCCCATCCAAACCACAGTGTTTTGGTCTAGATCATAGTAGTAACACTTCAACAAGGCTTGTGCTCTGTAGTTTGAGATCGGATCATTCTATGGCAACCTCATCCCAGAAGCCCCAATCTGTTCACGAGTTCACCGTCAAGGTAATTGATTTTTTTTCGTGTATTCAGTAGAGATAGATTTTTTGAGATTGGAATCAAAAGTGTTTTCGAAATTGCTGACGAGTGTTGAGAAGAGTTGAAATTCGTAGAAAGTGTTTTGGGAAAATTGAAAAGTGTCTTGTGGTTTTTCTTTTTGTTGTCTTTTTCTTATGACCTAGGTTTGAGTTTTTACATGCCAAATCAGGAATTAGTAACTGGGTTTTGGGTGAAAAGTATTTTAGAAATAGACGAAAATGTTCAAAAGAGTTGAAATTTGCATATAGTGTTATGAAATTGGTGAAAATTGAAAAGTGTGTTGTGGTCTTTTCTTTTTATTTATCTTTTTCTTATGATCTAGGTTTGGTTTTTTACATGCCAAATCAGGAATTAGTAACTGGGTTTTGGGTGAAAAGTATTTTAGAAATAGTTGAAAAGAGTTGAAATTGATGAATACTGAAAAGTGTCTTGTGGTCTTTTTCTTTATTTTTCTGTTTCTTTTGCCCTAAGTTTAAGTTCTTACATGACAAATATGGAATTAGTAACTGGGTTCAATTTCCACACCTGCAATTTGTTTGGCATAGAGAAGGGAACAAGGTGATAGGTTTTTTTTATCTCTTTACTTCTCACAGTTTGGCCTTCGATGTTGCGTTTGGATTTTATGAGTTTGAAATAAAGGATTTTGCACTAATCATTTAATAAGAGTAGTTTAAATTTAGATTTGATAGTTTAGATATGTATTTCAAGATTTATTTTGAGAGTTTTATCCAAACTATTTAAAATATTTCAAACTAAGGAAAATACTTTTTCCAGGATTTGGAGGATACATAATAATGTCGGAGATGTGAATTAATGCTAAATTTTACTATATGCTTTAAAGATTGCAGTAGCCGCTGCTAGGTGGTTTTGTCTTTTTTGAATTCCATGTAATTTAGGTTGCTTCTACACAGGATGCTAAAGGGAATGATGTGGATCTTAGCATCTACAAAGGGAAGGTCCTGTTGATTGTGAACGTTGCATCACAATGGTATAACATAACTCCTCACTGGCTTTTGTACTTCCTTTTTTTGCGGGACTGGTGTTAAGCATTGGCTTGATAATTTCCAGTTCATTTTGACCTTGTTAAGCTTTAATCTCCTTGACTGCTTCATTCTAAAATGAGGCTTTGAATTGAACACTGTTGTTTGTCTTCCATTGCAGCCGTTAGTGGCACCAATTATGGTTGTTTTACTATTAATAAAATTAGTAATGAAAAAGAATCAATTAATAGAACTTATTAGTGTCCTTAAACCAAAAGAAAGAAAGAGAAACAAAAAAACACTTTAATGTAAAAAGGAAAAAAAAATGTTTTTGTCTAATGTTCAGCTTTTATCTGGTGCAGTGGCTTGACCAATTCAAATTACAAGGAGTTGAGCAAGTTGTATGAGAAGTACAAAGATCAAGGTTTGATTTGACTTGTTTTGAGTTATTTAGCACATTTATTTTTATAAACATGCTAACATAGAAATTCTTAGTGCTTGATCAATTCAAATTACAGAGTTATAACTTGTATCATCACGGTATTGGGAGTATTGCCTCTTTTGAGTGATAACTTCCCGTGTCTCTCGCAAAGCATTAGAGAATATAAAAAAGTAGTCCTGATTGCCTCTACACTATGGTGGCTTGATTACGCATTTGTTTTATTGCAGGGCTCGAGATTTTGGCATTCCCATGCAATCAGTTTGGTGGCCAGGAGCCAGGGAATAATGAGCAGATAGTGGAGTTTGCTTGCACTCGATTTAAGGCTGAATTTCCCATATTTGATAAGGTAGGTATTGCAAACATCTTTTCTATATTACAGTCACTTTCTCAAAATTTTGAAATCTTTGGTTGGAAGACATTAAAATTTTAGACGTATTATCTGTTAAATAGATCAGTTATTTGAGACACACGACAAGCAACGGTATTCAACTTGTGTTATGTGCCCATATCTATAATTTGAAAGACTTCTAATGTCATGGACTATAAAGATTTGATAGGTTTTCTTATATATGAATTTCTACACCACAATTGATGGCAATGAAGCTTGAGAAAGAATATTTGGTTGTGGTCTGATGATGTTTCACTCTTCTCTACGAAGTCATCTGGGTAGGGTTTTTGAAGATGACAAACAACTTCATTAAAAGTTTAAAATTAAGGAAATGCCGGGGAAAGATAACATGTGAGATTCATATAATGCTAATTCTTTTGTTGCTTGAGTTCCTAAATCATAGATGTCTTCAACTTGGTACCATTTGACTTAGGTGTGTCTCTACACTACTTGGAGAGGATGAGTGATAAGAGGTAGGAGAGTCCAATAGGTTTGTAAGATTGGTATTTTAGTTTGTTCATCAGCGACAAACATGAAATGACCAGAGAACCATGAAAAAAACGCCTAGCACATGTTCTTAAACTTCAATTGCTTTTTACCAATCATCCATGTTGTTGTTTAAATTAGGTTGACGTGAATGGTGAGAATGCTGCTCCAATATACAAGTTCCTAAAATCAAGCAAAGGTGGATTTTTTGGTGATGGAATTAAGTGGAATTTCTCCAAATTCCTGGCAGATCAAGATGGGAATGTCATTGGTCGTTATGCTCCCACTACTTCTCCACTCAGCATTGAGGTAAAACCTCCTTGTGCACACCATAATCCACCGATTTTAACTTAGAAATGCATCTACAATTCTACAGCTGACATAAAATTTATCATTTGTTTTGTTTTTCTTTGCAGAAGGATATAAAGAAACTATTGAAAATCATTTAAGTGCTGAAGGGTAGTTTGTTGAGGGAAGTTGCATAATAAAGCAATTATGATGGGGTGTATTCTAATGTATTGTATGTACTTTGCATCTCATCTGCTATTGGATTCACGTAAAAATTTGGATTTTTTTAATTGTGATGGTTTTGCAATGTGGGTGCCAACTTTCTTGTGTATGGGATGTATTGATATAGAATTTATAATAATGAGTTTCTTATAAAGCAATATCAGATCATTATATAGTGGACTTGGTGGTTGGAGGACAATGATTGTGGTTATAAATGTTTATGTTCACTTTTCTGTGACTGGTTTTGTTTTACAAGGGATGTTCATATCCCATTTAGAAATGCTTGGTGCAAGTCTTCAAGCCAATGTTCAGATCATAATGAAAGAATTGAAGGTTCTGTGTAGCTCTTGGGGTTGTTTGGGACGTGTTTTTTCAAGTTAAATTAATAATCAGAACGATGTAGGCCTGGTTTCTACTCTTCGACTTTTAGATAAACAATACTCTTTATGAAATAATTGCTCACCAAAACTCCAATAAAGGTGTGGGCCTGGTAATTCAGGCTGGTTATGTGTTAGATTTCTCTCTTTTGTCCAACAATGGTTAGAGAGTGGAGCCACCCCCAAGAGTGAGCCAGACAAGTCTGATGATGCTTTCTACTCTAATTATCAATCTACAAATCTTTGGTGATCTTGTGCAGGCTCATGAATCACTCCGGTGTTTCATGACCGAATTGCCAACCCCAAGGGGTCCCCAGTTTGTACTTCCTTCCTAGACAAATAGTGTAACATTAAGGTGCAAGTCTTGAGTTGAGCAGAGCTAGTATGGATATTGGGACCATCCCCATAATGGTTGCTGAAGGTTGGTCAGTGACCGGTGGTGACTGATGATGGTACGAGGATGGTGGATGGCAGTGTGGTAGCAACTAGGGAGGATGGTGATAAGAAGTAATAGAGGAGGAAAGAGCGACTAAACTTGTTTTAAAAAAAAGATTAATTTCATTTTCAAAAAAAAATTGAAAAATTTAGAGTCTATTTCACTTTTATGAGATTTCTTTTCCATTTTCTAAAATAGAACAAAAACGAAAACTAAAATTAAAAAAAAAAATGAAAGTAATAATTATCAAACAATCTACAAATTTCAATAATGTTAAAAGCATTTTTAATTTTTCACCAAATGTTTTGTTGAAACAGGACTCATAGCAAGTCTTACGGGATCTAGCTAAACACCAAACTCATTTGGGAAGTGACTATTTGAGTATTTTTTAAATTTTTTAACTAAAATATGACGAAAAAAATCAAATATGTTCGGGAACCTTTTTTTATTTTATTTTTTATAATAAAAAAAAGTACAAAAAGTAGATTGAATTAAAACCAATCTTTATTTTTTTTGACCTTTTATTGATTTTTTTTAGTAATATAACATCTTACCAAACGGATTCTTAATAAAAAAAAAAAAGATAGATTACATTTTGTCCCTTTCATGTTTTGTCATTTTCTCACTTTGACTCTTACAATTTATTTTTTCTCACTTTGACTCTTCAAATTTTAAGTTTTTTTAATTTATTTCTAAAGCTAACTTTTATCCAAAATTAAACAGAAAATGATACATTGATAATCATGTGACATAAAAAATATTTTATTATATATAATTTACATTTTTGACACAAACCAAAATTCTAATAATAATATATTTTATGTTATGCAGTAGTTAATAACTTTTTTGCCTAATTTTAAAAGGAAAATAATTTTAAAAATAAATAAAAAAATTTAAAATATAAAAGGTCAAAATGAAAAAAATAAAATTTAAAAACTAAAGTAAACAAATGACAAAATATAAAATACGCAAAAGTGTAATTTACCTAATAAAAAAAAATGGCTCCTGTGAAGTAGAAAGAAGCCTATTTTGAAAATTGATTTTTTTTTTTTTTTTTTTAGTTTAGGCCTATTTTGACAATTTAATCATATATTATTTCTCAATTTTTCACATATATTTAAAAAAAATAAAAAATAAAAAAATTCGACTTACTCTTCTAAATAAATCTTATTAAATTTTTTTTTAAAAAAAATATATAAGTAAATAAATAAATGACGTGGCCTAAATAAGGTAATAGGGTAAGTATGGTCTGGATTGGACTGGATTGGGATAAAATTTGGACCAATATGTTATCTATGGTTCTTGAAAAATTCAAACCAATTCGAACCAATTCAATCATGGAACCAATCCATTTAAATACGGATTGGATCGATTTAGGACCACGGATTAACATAATTAAATAACAAAAAAATATATATAACACTTTATTTTCATAAAAAAATAAACATAGCGCCATATTAGTTCCACAATAGCAATATGTTTTTCTATAATAGTGACATACTGTTATAGAATTTAAATAATCATAAAAAAATTAGTTTCACCATAAGTATTTAGA
Source organism: Camellia lanceoleosa (assembly GCA_025200525.1). Taxonomy (NCBI): domain Eukaryota; kingdom Viridiplantae; phylum Streptophyta; class Magnoliopsida; order Ericales; family Theaceae; genus Camellia; species Camellia lanceoleosa. The sequence goes on from CM045769.1 coordinate 167,288,322, forward strand.
CCATTACAAATTAAAACTAAAAACTAACAAACAAAAGTAATAAAAGAAGATATTATATGATTTTAGGTTTGAGTTTAGATTTTATATAGAATAAGAGATGATACTATAGGATGATGTATAATAAAAATATAGACTATTTATATACGGTCTCGATCAGTTTCAATCCGGAACCGTGAGATTTAATCCGGAATCAATTCGTAAATTACAAAATTTTAATTCATTAATCCAAAATTAAATTACAAATTCAAAAAACTAATCCAAATCAATTAAATTAGACTAGACTTTAATCGAATTACAAATGAGCTCCGATTGAGAGCTCGAATTAGGCGGCCCCGAATGCCCCTGATTCCAAAAACGACCCCGTTTTGTTTTTTTTTTTTTTTTTTAGCAGAACATGGAAGAAGAAGACGAAGAGGAGGGAGGGAGGAGAGGAGGAAGAAGGAGGAGGAGGGCCAACAAACTCTGAGGTGGCGGGCGGAGGCGGGCGAGGCGAAGCAATTTGGCCAGCAGGCTGGCGACGATCGGACGAGGCGGCGACGATCGGCGACGATCTCCCTCTCTGATCTCCCTTTCCGCTCGCTTCTCTCTTTCTCCCTCTCCGATCGGCTTCTCTCTCTCTCTCTCGGGGCATTCGGGGCCGCCGTTTTCGAGTCACAAATCTTTTCTCAATTAGAATAAGAGAAACAGTACCGCTACGTAGCTCGAATCACTGGGAGCTCGAATCCCCCGAAACCCCAAAACGACGTCGTTTTGGGGTTTTTTATCTTCTTCTCGTTTATGCGGTTTGTGCGAAGAAGAGTTTGAAGAAGTTTGAAGAGTTTGAAGAATGAAGAAGAAGAAGTTGAAGAAGAGGAGAGGAGAGACCCACTTTCCTTCAATCACAAAATTGATTCAACCACAAAATTGAAATCAAAATCATCACAAAACTGAAATTAAAATCAAAATCAAACCCACCCACCCAAAAATCAAACCCAGATCTGCTACTGGGAAAAAAAAAAAAAAAAAAAAAAATCAACAACAACAACAAATCATCTTCATCTTCAACACATCATCATCATCTCAATCTTCAACAAACCCAGATCTTCAACACATCATCCAAGATCTGCTACTAGGAAAAAAAAAAATCAACAACAACAACAAATCATCTTCATCTTCAACACATCATCATCATCTCCATCTTCAACAAACCCAAATCTTCAACACATCATCTGCAACACCCTACCCGCCATCACCGTCGCACCACCGTTGCCCCGCCATCGCCATCACCATCGCACCACCGTCGCCGCGCCCCGCCATCACCGTCGCCTCTCTCTCTCTCTCTGTGTTTCCGTCTCTCTTCTCTCCTCTCTCTCTCTCTCTCTCTTTCCCCCTGTGTTCAGTGTTCAGATATACATGAAAAAAAAAAAAAAACATTGCAAAAACGATGTCGTTTTTACTTCGGGGGATTCGAGCTGGAGCTTATTCGAGCTCTCAAAGAGCTGGAGCTTATTCGAGCTGGAGCTTATTCTCTCTCATCATCATCTCAATTCTCTCTCTCTCTCTCATCATCTCAATTCTCTCTCTCTCTCTTTGAGAGCTCGAATAAGCTCCAGCTCGAATCCCCCGAAGTAAAAACGACATCGTTTTTGCAATGTTTTTTTTTTTTTTTCATGTATATCTGAACACTGAACACAGGGGGAAAGAGAGAGAGAGAGAGAGAGAGAGAGAAGAGAGAGAGAGAGAGAATGGCGGGCGGCGGATTATGCGGCGATGTGATGGCGATGGCGCGCCCGGATGATGTGTTGAAGATTTGGGTTTGTTGAAGATGGAGATGATGATGATGTGTTGAAGATGAAGATGATTTGTTGTTGTTGTTGATTTTTTTTTCCTAGTAGCATCTTGGATGATGTGTTGAAGATCCGGGTTTGTTGAATTGAGATGATGATGATGTGTTGAAGATGAAGATGATTTGTTGTTGTTGTTGATTTTTTTTTTTTTTTTTTTTTTTGATCAGCGGGCTTTTTTTTTGGGTGGTGGGTTTGATTTTGATTTTAATTTCAGTTTTGTGATGATTTTGATTTCAATTTTGTGGTTGAATCAATTTTGTGATTGAAGGAAAGTGTCTGTGGTTGAATCAATTTTTTGATTTGAAGAAAGTGGGTCTCCTCCCTCTTCTTCAACTTCTTCTTCTTCATTCTTCAAACTCTTCAAACTTCTTCAAACTCTTCTTCAGACAAACCAGACAAACGAGAAGAAGATAAAAAAAAAAAACGACGCTGCTTTGGGGTTTCAGATTCGAGATTCGACATAGAATAATTTCACCTATTCCTTAACCTGTAAGTTAATAAGTGAATACGTCGACTGTTTTCGTTGTTGCGCAAATATCGCTTTCTTGTCCTTCTCCTGTTGAGAAGCAGAGCAGAGAGATCAACTCAAAAAACCCTCCCTCGAAAAATCAGAGCTTTACACCCAAATGGAAATCGAATCGATCAAGGAACCACAATCAGTCTACGACTTCACTGTCAAGGTCTGTATCTTTATGTATGTATTTTTTTATTCAACTCTTCAAAAAATTCTTCTTCTTTTTTTTTTTTTTTTTGGATTGGAAATGACCATGAAACCTAACAAATCTAGATGATAATTGGTGGCTTTACTTACTCAAATTTGTTAGTGTTTGACTGGTTTAAATGAACATTAGGCAACCCATTTTGAGAGTTCTTGCTTGGATCTTCCATTTTCAGCATTTGCACACACACACACACATACTAGTCACTGTTTGAGCTCAGAATCTGTATTTCGCTGTTTCTTGCTCCATTTATCATGTCTTTGCTCACTGATTTAACCCACATATTCTTGGCTACAAGTTCTTTCCCCTACTGCAATTTGATCTATAAGGATCTTAGTTAATGCCCAAAAGGGTCCTTTTTGATCTATTTGGAGCTTACAGTTTGTTTGGATGGGGTGATTTGGTGAGAAATGATAAAGAATTGAAACCCCTTTCTCATAATTGGTTTTTAAATTAGGTAAAAAAATGGTGAGAAAGATATTGCCTTTTTTAAACTGATTGTTTAAAAAAAATCAGATTGCCCCTTAAAATACAAAGCAAGAAAAGGAAATGTCATTAATATCCTTCTGTCACATGTTTTACGTTTTTAACCATCTAAACATGGTAGTGAGTAGGGATGTAAGAAAAATCGAAAAAACTGACCAAATCGATTGAACCAGATCAAACCGGCTATATTTGGTCTGTTTTTGAACAAGAATCAATTTGTGCGGTTTTTAAATTTAAATTTTTTCGGTTTTCGGTTCGGTATCGATTTAAGCATCTTGTGCATCAATGTAAACCGAAACCAACTGTTTCAACATATATTGTATTTATAGTAAGTATATATAAATATATAATACCTAATAATATAATGATATTAAGGGGTTGTCTGGGGTATTCTAAATAAGTGCACTTTTTGTTTTTTTGGATTAAAAAATTGAGAAAAAAAATATGAATGTTTGAGTAAACTTTTTGACTTTTTATGAAAAAATGTGTATTAAAAAATTATAAAAATTGGTTTGTAGGAGAAAATTAAGATTGAGAGTTGTGCAGTCGTAATTGTTGACTTTTGGTGAATAGTGTTAACCTTTTAACTTTTTGAGTAACTTTTTTACTTTTTGGCTTTTTCTTATGTTCCCAAACTTGGCCTAATAAGTATAATAAATTATTAACCTTAATTAATTAACTTTATCATCTTTATAACTTAAGTTTGTAAACTCTTATTATATATTGATAATACAGTGAGTCCTCGTGGATGGGTTGGGCCGATCCAAGCTCCTCAAGCCCACTGGATAACCTGCAAACAAGTTCAATCGGGGAACGGGGTAGTCCCCCGGCGAACCCTCCGGTGTATGAATTAGAGAAGGTGATGATATGAAAATGTAGAGAGAGAGAGATAGGAGATGGAAAAACTTAACATTCTTCTTTTCTTCGAGTTTAGCTTATATCAAGTAATCATTTATTTGTCTCTGTCGTTCTGATTGTCCCCGCCGAAAGCTTGAGGCGTGGTTCGCCTTGTTCAGGGCGAGGGGGTGTCATCCCGGCTGAGGGGTGTTGTCGCAATAAATGCGGTGATGGGTTGCATTAATGGTGATGTGCTGTGGCAATAACTTTGTAGATCTTTGTCTGCTGACGTGGTCTGCTCTGCGCCTGCCACTTGTCCGAGCATCATTGGTCTTTCCTGTCCAGTTGGACTCACTCGAAGCCTCGGCCAGTCCGAGCACTCAAAGCCTCGGCCAGACCGAGCACTCAAAGCCTCAGCCAGACCTGAGCACCTTCAAAAGCCTCGGCCAGACCTGAGCACTTTCACAAGCTCTAGTCAGACCTATGAATGAAGGGTCATAAAACAACACACTCAGTCATGGTCTGACGTTCAACCTACTTTTTCAACGCAATCTGACACTTAGTCATATTTTAAAGATGTTTGCCCATATTTCACTTACAAATCACATATTCAACATTGCATTTCAACCTACTTTTTCAAGGCAATCTGACACTTAGTCATGTTTTAAAGATGTTTGCCCATATTTCACTTGCAAATCACATGTTCAACATTGCATTTCAACCTACTTTTTCAAGGCAATCTGACACTTAGTCATATTTTAAAGATGTTTACCCACATTTCATTGGCAAATTACATCTTCAACTTCACATTCCAGTCTACCTTTTTCACAGTAATTTGACACTAAGTCATGTTTTTGAACACATCAGGGCACAAAATGATCACAAGAAAAATAAATCACAAACAAGCCAATACAAGAGGAAGTATACTGAAATCATCAACTAGAACCATTTTATTCATTCAAAAACATGTGTACATCCATTTATTACAATATTTCAAAAACAAAACGAAACAAAAAAATATATACAAGGAGGAAACAAAAACTGCTAAGTCTACTTATTATGAAGATCACTCCTCTTCCTCGCTCGAAATGAGGTCAGCCTCTTCAACCCCCTCATCCAGCGGGGTCTGGGCCACATCATCCTCTTCCACCACTACCCTGCTGAAGTCAAGCTCTGGGAACAGTTGTTCAGCCTTGCGTTTGAACATTCTCCAGCCGCTGTCCCAGAACTCCGCCATTTCATGCTTATAAAAATCTGATTGTTGGAAGCTCTCTATGACTTCAGACTCTGGTCTTCCTTCAGCGGTCGTTTGTGATGGGCCAGCCCCCCCAGACTCTTCCCTGGCCAAGCTGCTGGCAACTGCTGCATCAACAGCCATCTGGAACTCAGGAGACCCTTTGAATTGAGTAACAGCTGCTATACAAAGATCAGGGTAGGCTGCCCTCTCCGAGGCCGCCCTCGCCTTCTCTTCGTTCAGCTCTTTCTGTAGGGCCTCCTTCTCAGCTGCGGCCTTGGCCCTCACCTCCACTCTCTCCTCCAGCCTCCTCCTCAGACCCACTTCCCTCTCTGCTCCAAATTGTACCTGCAGAGTCTCCCTATCCGCACTGAACTGTCTCTCTGCCTCGACTCTTCCTTCCTCTCCTTCTCCCTCCCCTCTCCATCTCTGCCTCCACTCCTCATAAGCCTCCTTTCTCTTCCTCGCCTTCACACGCTCTCCTCCAACTCTTTTTTGCGGTTCTCAACCTTGGCATCTGCCTCATCTTCTGCCTCACCAATTCTTCATTGTTACTCATGGCCTCTTCATGCCTATCGTTAGCAGCAAGACAGCTTGTTGGGCCTCTTCCGATTCCTTCTTGACCGGTCACCGAACTCGGTACACGACCTTGCGGCGATGTATCCTCCAAATTGCCTCTTGACGGTTTACCTTCACTGGCACTCTCCTAACTTGCCTTCTCCACCTTCAACCAATGTGTCGCAGCCCTTTCCGCTCGAGTTTGGATCCTCCGCCTTCCTTAGAAGGGCCCCGCCAGTAGTTACCTCCATCCGGCGAGCATAACCCTCGGAAGTCACCTCATTGAACACAGGCGCGTCTTGGTCGGCCACTTCTGCAGCAGCGGTGACCGCCTGGTCAGCCCCACCTCCCTTCTATCGCCCAGCCCACTGCGGCGTGGTAGAAAATTTCAGACTTGTTTCTTCCTCACGATGAGCAGCCCTTTTGGGTCTGTTGCCCCCACTCTGCTCACTACTTACGCCCGCCACTTGGGTCACTGGGCGACCTTCCGACCTCATGGTTGGCATGACCTTTGCCTCTGGGTATCCTTGGCTGCAGGGTCTCCATCTGGTGAGGTCTCCTTCGCCTTCTTGGGCAGTTCCTCCACCTCTGCAGGGACACTTTTCCTCTTCCTCTTCTTCTTCAGAACCCCCTCCCCTTCCCTGGCCTTCATCTTCACAGGGTCTACTGGCAGCTTTCGCGGTTCAAACTTACTCAAATCCTTCTCTCCCAGCGGCTTCGGACGAGGCCTGATCCTCTCCTTCGATCGGTGTGAGGGTCGTCCTGAGCTTTCTTGAACATGGTGGCCTTGGCGAAAATGGCTCGATCTTCAACCTCCTGAGCCTCCCTCCTTGCCTCCAGCTCTGCTGGATCCAGATCCCCACCGATAGGCTGCGGGCCCAAACTGCTTCAAACAATAAGAGGGTCGCACGAGGTCGTCCCACCTCGCCGCTTCTCCTCCATTCTTTCACTTTCTTCACCCTTCCACGCCGCGGGCCCCAACAGTGACTCGCCCTGATGGGTACCTTCCAGATGGTATGCGTACTCCAGCCCCATTGGTCGACACGTGAACCACCGTGCTCGCCACCCTTTTATCGATGCCGCTGACCACCAACCCTTTACTGTCACTGCGAGTGACCCAGTCTCTGCTGCGCCAAGCCTTTAACAGCAAAGAACTCCTCCACCGTCATTGACCCTCCATCATTTGCCTTTGGCGGCGCTTCAGCGGCAAGATCTTCGGCGTTTGGCATCAATCGGCGTATTTACCTCCGGATAGTTCAACACATCCGCTATAATCGAGGCACCGGTAACCTCAATCCACCTTCGGCGCCTCTTCATACAGAGAAAACTCCCCGCACGCCATCCGATGGCCTTTACGCCGACGTTGGTAGCAACAATTCCACCTCATTGGAATCGATATCTCGCGAATGGCCCCAGATTCGCCTCGATCGCGTCGATTTATCCGGTTTCGTGTGCCGATGATCTGGCTCACTTTGACCGATAAACCGGTATGCTATCTGGTGGAGCCACGAACCGCCCCATTGATGCCCTACCCTCTCCGATTACGTATTGCGCCGCCAACTCTCTGATCATCGTCCCCAACGGATCTACGGACAATCGCGGTTTCCTCGTGAGCCATTCTTTGAGCGTTCTGCGGATAGCCGGATCTGAGTTCTAAAATTCGCAGTGTCTCAATGGGTATCACGTCGAACGAAGAATTGATAATTCGAATATTTTGAGTTTTGCAAAAAGTAAATCGTCGAATAATACCAAACACCCACGGTTTACCCGTATTCCAAGGGTCCAAGTTCATTTTCACAGGTTCGAAACCTTTCAAATCACCCGCCAAAAATTGTATCATCAATGCCTATAATAATGTTTTGACGTTTCACTCCTGATCACACGCTTGACGCTTCCTTCCCCACGCATGCTGCAGACTTCCGCCTCACCTGTCTTTTCCACTTCAAATCATCACGTGACACGCCGCCTTGAGCCGTGCCCTCACTCGGCCACCCTCGGTCGGCCCTCACGGCCATTTCCGCTCGGCCTCACTGGCTCGGCCCCACGGTCGGCCTCTCGATCACTGGCCACCCTCACGGTCGACCACCTTCACGGCCTCGCTTCGGCCACCCTCACTCGGCCAGTCGGCTCGACTTACCCTCGCTACTATTATTATTATTTCCTTGGACTAAAATTTTTCGGGAATGGGGGAGGATAGGCCCATAGAGCCCACTACCACCATTCAAACCCCATTATACAACCCGGTTAGCCAAACCCAACATACCGAGTCCAATCGACAGAAAGACCAATGATGCTTTCGGACAAGTGGCGGTAGCGAGCGGACCACGTCGGCAGACAAAGATCTGCAAAGTTATTGCCAAGACATCACCATTAATGCAACCCATCACCGCATTTATTGCGACAACACCCTCACCGGATGACACCCTCGCCTGAACAAGCGAACCACGCCTCAAGCTTTCGGCGGGGACAATCAGAACGACACAGACAGCGAAATGATTAAAGTTGGATATAAGCTAAAATCGAAGAAAAGAAGAAAGTGAAGTTTTTTCATCTTCTATCTCTCTCTCTCTACAATTTCATATCATCACCTTCTCTAATTCATACCGGAGGGTTCGGGGACTACCTGCTCCCGATTGAACTTGTTTGCAGGTTATCCAGTGGGCTTGAGGAGCTTGGATCGGCCCAACCCATCCACGAGGACTCACTGTATTATCATATATAGGGTTGGTTTGGGGTGTCTTAAAAAAGTGCACTTTTTGTCTTTTTACGAAAAGATGTGCAGAAAAGTAGAGAGGTGATGTGATGGAAAAAAGATAAAAAGATAAAAAGATGGATTATATAGTAGATGACAAACAAGGCCATAATCTTAATTCTAACTCATTATTCTTGAAATCTTAGTATTTTTAAATTTTTTTTATTTTATTTTTTATTTTTGTTAATTTAGGAATTGAAAAGTATGTATTAAATGTATGAATTGGATATGTTTGAAACTTAGTTGCACTGGCCAAGCGGCGAGGCGAGTGTAACGTGGCCACTTAGAGGAGTCAGAATTAGGAGCTTTATGTATTATTTTTATTAATTATATTTTATTTATTATAATGAATAATAAATTATGTTAAAATAAATAATAAATAAAAATTAGATGTTTTATTTTATAAGTTTTTTAAGATTTTTTTATTATATATGATTTAAATAGATTTCTTTTAAACAATTAGATGATTTATTATATGTTAAAAAGTTAAAAAGTAATTATTAAAAAAATAAATAATAAATAAAAATTATATTATATATGATAAAATAAATAATTTTTATTTTACAAATAAAAATTATATTGTTTATAATAAATTATATTATAATTTATAAATTATAAATTATATATATATGATAAATTATATTATATAAATCAATGAAAACGGAGAGGGAAAGAGAGAGAGAGAGGACATAATAGATCGAGAGAGGGAGAAGCAAGATACGCAATAGATACGAAGAAAGAGGGAGGCAGAGACGAAGAGGAGATCGAGGGTGAAAGAAGCGAGAGAGAGAGAGAGAGACGAAGACCTAGGGCTTCGAAGAGATGGACAAAGACTAGGGCTTTGACGGGAAGGTCAAACGGCGAGATCGAAGTTGTCGAACAGAGGATCGAAGCCAGCGACCAGGTACTCTCCTTGCCCTCTCAATAGTGCTCCCTTCTCGCATCAGATTCGTGTTTCCCTCTCCTCAGATTCGCGATTCTGCTGTGATTCTTCTTCAGAAGCGCAAAATCGCACTTTTTCCTCGGAGTCGTCACCATCTGAGACGATGCCTGCTACTAAGGTTTGAAATGATAAACAAATAACTAATTTAATGTTTTTATATAGACTAATGATTTTATTTAAAAGTGGCTCAAGTTTGAAAAATCCTAAACCGATTAAACAGTATCAAATCGAACCGTTTCAATCGGTTCAGTTCGGTGCGGTTTGATGGAAGAAACTGTCTGTATCGGTATTCAAAATAATAAAACTGACATTATCGGTTCAGTGTAATTTTTTACCTAAATATCGATTGTGCCGAACTGATTACATCCATAGTAGTGAGAAAACATGATCATTTTTTTTTCTCACCCAGGTGAGAAACCTAGCGCGGCATGTTGACATCTAATGAGGTATATATAGGAGAAAAAGTTACAAGTGAGGACATGTTAGGTGATGATTTTCAACCCATGATTCCCAATTAAAAAGAGAAAAAAAAGAAGAAAAAAGATTACATTGATGATTTTCAATTCAGTGACAGTGACTTGTGTTCTTAAACAGAGGAAGCCCTCAGAGAAAATCCTGATGATCTTTGGAATTTAATTTGTTAAAAATGGTTATGCAGTTTTACGCCTTTCAAGTTTTGTTTTGTTTTTTTTTTTTTTTCAGCTCATTTTGTTCTCACTTTTTTTTGGCTTATTTCTTCTTCTGCCTCTGAACCCCCTTTTAGGAATCATTTTTATTCCTTATTTTCCTCCTTAATCTATGGTTTTCCATTTTTTATTCTTCAATAGTAAGACTTGATCCTCAATCCCTCACTGGATTTATGTATTTGTTTTATTAAAAGTACTACATCTTTATTCACATTGAATTGCAGAAGTTGCTAGATATTCCAGCTAGACATTTTCTACCATTTTTATTTAAATTTTGAATCCGAGACTTCTTTTTTCTTTCTTTTCCTTTTTTTTTTTTTCGTGTTTACTTCTGTGTGCAGGATGCTAAGGGAAATGATGTAGATCTGAGCATTTACAAAGGCAAAGTCTTACTGATTGTTAATGTTGCTTCTAAATGGTACACCCATTTGCTTTTTTAATACTACTCAGATCAAATAGAATAGGAAATTTCTTAGCTTAGGACTCAATTTCCCCCTTTGACATTTTACCTATTTAATTCATCCTCAATTTATCTTTTCCCATAAACTTTTCTATTATTGTTTGTTGTTTGGTTGATTGTGCAGTGGAATGACCAGTTCAAACTACATGGAGCTGAATCAGTTATACGAGAAGTACAAAGATCAAGGTTTATTCTTCCCCCCCTCCCCCCCCTCCCTCCCTTCTTTTTTTGTTTTTTGTGTGTAAAATAGTAAGTGAAGAGTTGATCTTTTATTTGTTAAAGCAGGACTGGAGATATTAGCATTTCCATGTAATCAGTTTGGCGAGGAAGAACCAGGAAGCAATGATCAGATCTTAGAGTTCGTCTGCACTCGTTTCAAGTCAGAATATCCCATTTTTGATAAGGTAAATCCAAACAAACCTTTATTTTACAGCACACTCCTAATTGTAGTTTTAGATAATTTCAAGGCTTAAAAAAGGTTTCTCTTGTTTGTCATTTATTTATTTATTTTTTTCACTTTGTCATCTCTCTCTCTGAAGCCATTAGAGGATAACCATAATACTTCAAGCTATGACAATCAATATATATAAATTCATGATTTTTGCATATTTTTCTTGAGCCATCTTTTTTTGTCTGATTTAATCAAGTCTGTAGCTCTACTTTCATCATTTTAACTTGTTATTTTCATGTTAGATTGAAGTGAATGGAGAAAATGCAGCTCCGCTATACAAGTTCTTAAAGTTAGGAAAATGGGGAATCATCGGAGATGATATTCAATGGAACTTTGCTAAGTTTCTTGTTGACAAGAATGGGCAGGCTGTCGATCGCTATTACCCCACAACTTCGCCTCTTACCATCGAGGTAAAACCCAACTTTTATCTGTTAACCTGATTCCGGAACTTCCATTCAGGTTTTGGAATACTCAGATGATGTGGTTCTCTTGGTTTTGTGATATTGTTGCAGAGAGATGTGAAGCAGCTATTGGGGATTTTGTAGTGCTAAGCTATTAAGGCTTTGTAAAGTTGTACTAATAGGCTTGATGTGTGGTTCTGTGCTGTTGGGAAACATGAAACTTGTACTGGATAATGCTTCACTCAACAATGATACATTCAATTTGTGTAAACACAGATTTGATTCTCTCTCTCTCTCTCTCTCTCTCTCTCTCCCAGAACCAAGGTGGCCAGAAGTTATCTCTGACTTGAGGCCCTAGAGGCCTATTTGATTGATGTCTGTCAGGCTTGGAATTTTTACTATGAGTTCTGTTGTCATGTTTGCTGGTTTGTGCCATAAGGAATATTTGTTTTAATATAGCAATAAACGAGTTTTGATGGTTTAATGCAATGTCTATAACTTCTGTTCTCCAAAATATCTTCCCCTGAACTACCTTTTGGATTCACAGTGTGGTCTGCCAACAAAAAAAAATTTGTATTGCATAAGGCTCCAAATTTTCAGAAACTCGGTAAAATAAGATTTCATTTTAATATTTTGCCTGTGTGCTACAAAAATCTTAGGATCTTACTGCTCAATTTGCTCGCCGTGTGAATAAGTTAAGCTTAAACATGTGCATTTTAAAACACACGTTAATCTCTTGTATTTGGCTCAATAAGTTTATATGTATTATAAGCAAATCAATTATTCGAATTTGTCTAAATTAAAGTTATTTAAATTGAAATTGAAAAGTCAACCAAAACATTATTTGAAGCTTGATAACTTTCAGAGTAAACTTAAACAACTTTTCAAGCAAAACTCGAGCAAACAACTATTTGAAACAAGCTTGTTATTCGATTTGACTTGTCTATTTAAACAAACCCCCCCCCCCCCCCAAAAAAAAAAGAAAAAAAGAAAAAGAAAAGAGTAGAATGAAAAATGCTTCCAAACAAAGAAGTCTTATTGTAGTAATCAAGCAAGACCACCACCACAATGAAAACTTGTAGAACTTATTTATCAGACCAGAAGATCTCCATCCCACCCCAGTCCTTCTTAGGGACACCCAATGCTCTCCAAACTGCTTCAGATGCATCCACAATATTATTGTTGCATGGTGGTTGATAAGCATGGTCAGAATCACATCCCATCGTTGAGTCACACTCATCAACCACCATAGCCTTCACACTCCTCCCATTTGCATGGATTGTGATGTTTTTGTGACACCTCTTCAAATTGTTGAACCACCCGGTTGATAGTGCCACCACCGGCATATTATTAGAGTGGTACTCACCGTCGCACTCTGAAGGAGCCCCACCATCTCCGCCTTTCTGAAAGTTGTTTATGGTCAAAGTTGCCTTTGTACGACCAGACACTGATGGCGAACACTTGTAAGTAGTGTAGAACTTGCCTTCTTTGCAGCATTCAGCACCGTCATCCGTGTTGCATTCATCTTTGGGAGGTTTTTTACCCTTGATTTTGCCACTAGGTTTGCATTTTTGAGCTTCAACAACCATTGTTGAACATGTGATCACAAAAAGGAAAATGAATAGGAGGTGAGCAAAACAGAACCCAACTTGCTTCTTCATTTTGCTCACTTTTCTTCTGGCTAGTAAATTGTGTTGTATAAATAGAGCTGAGGTCCCAAATAAGGACATGTTTGTGGAGCTGATATTTCTAAGCAACTAGCTTTTGTTGTTTTGGACTTACCTTAGTATATTTTATGAATTATGGACATGGGTTTATCATTATGTTGGAAATGGACAAATGGGGTGTGTTAGGGTTGTATTATTTATATGCATAAATATGCTTTTGTTAATTTAATAAATTCAAAACTAGACAGCTTGGTGAGTGTTAATACAATAATAGTATTTTCTTTCTGCTGTATAGAAAATCAATTTGGAATTTTGCTCATGATTCCTCGGTAGATTCAGTGGAAATGATGAGCCTTGCTGGATCTTGAAAGGTTGGAAATCCTATGCTCTTAGTATCTTTATTAAATTAATTATTTTTATTTTTTTAATTAAAATAATAATGAGTAAATTATTAAATTTTAACTCTATCAAATTAGTAATCATTAAATGGACTACAGAATAATTTTATAATTTGGACAACTTAAATTATTCAAACAAGCATACATGAAATTGATTATGCGGTGTAATTTGTTAAAAATAATTTTAAATTTTTTTATATGACTTAAATTGTTCAAATTTTGAAATATTTTTCTATTTTTATTGTTATGCACATTTTAATATCTTAAAATTCAAGTGGCAATGGGGGTGTTTGTTTGGGCTTTTTTAAGCCAACTTATAACTTTTAGCTTTAGAAAAGTTATTTTGAATTATTTGGTTAAACTTATTCTAAACAGTTTCTGATTCTAACAACTTATTTTAACTCAAAAAAGTTGATTCTGAGAAGTTACTCACCATTTGTTTCTGATTATCAGCTTCTGTTGTAGACTTATTAATTTATGGTTATACTCTTAAATTTTTTTATTTTTTATTTTTTTAAAAATAGAGAAAGGCTTAAATAGACTATAGATTATTATTATTATTATTTTTTAATGAGAAATGTAGACAAATAGTAAATAACAAAAAATAAAAGTTAACTGAAAAAGTTACATTTAACAAATACTACTCAGTAACTTAAATCTATAATCTAAATAAATTAATAGCTTTTGATTAAAGTTATACTATATAATCTGTCATAATTTACAATCTGTTGTAATAACTACACCAAACGAGACCATTGTTTAGCTCAAATGACAGCTCGGTTTGAAGGTGTGAAGAGTTTGGATGGAAAAGTTCCGGTTTCTCTTGAATCTCTTGTTCTCTAGGATGCTCTGCCGAGTAGTGAATAGTTTGGTATTTTACCCTATCTGAAAAATAAATTTAAGTTTATGAGATAGGCACTACATTCTACACTCGTACTTGAATTCATATATAACACAAATCCGAACACAGCGAACGGGATGCCCGTAAGCTAGCCAGACACACTCAATTATCAAAAATAAAAAATAAAAAAATTAGCAAACGAGACATATAATGACAATGTAAGCAACATAGACAAGCTTGAATTTGAATAACCTAGAATGCTCTACCGAATCCAATTTTCACATTTCATCGCATAAAGCAGAGAGATCAAACTGGTTTCTCAATAATTTTTCACAAATTAAAATCAAGATTTGTTTTCCAACAAAGCCCTCATCATTCAGCTCATAAGTCTCGGTTCAAATTTGCAGATATGTTCCCCCAACTAAAATCACAATGTGAAATTAAAACTACCCGAAAATTTCTACTAATCATGTTTGAGCAACCATCATCTACGCCTGAGAAGACAAGGTTGGGTCAAGAGTTCGTCGATCTGATTGGCACGGTTCATTTACAACAACACATATATACAAAATTGCCATGTGTCTACTACCGCTACCATAAACGTGTCAGATCAATCTCGTTCTGCAGGTTTCTCAGATTGGGCCAAACATCAGATGAAGAAATTGGAGTGAGATTTTGCCTACGAGGAGGACTAGCTGGTGGACCGGCTTCTTCACTAGGTTGAAGCACTGAACTCTGTTCACCATTGGGACAAACATCTGTTTTGTTCTTTGACTTGGAACCACCATATACAAAACTGCATACTACCACCTACAACAATTGATGTTTATCATCAATTATGGCAGAATTGTGGAATTTTTATTTGGCCATAAAATACAGCAATTGTCCAATCAACTAGTGTGGAAAACATTGAAATGTACATATTTAGGCCCTCAAAAAAAGCCACATTTTTTTTCAAATTTTTTTATCCTTGGTGAACTTTTTTAAAGTTAATTTTATTACTTTTCAAATCTGTCTAGTCTAAGAATAGAATGATCTAAAGTTTTTTTTTTTTTTTAAATTTTTTTTTAACCGTTTCAAAAACCCCCAAAGTCCACACCAAAAAAAAAAGTTGACATTCTTCCCTTTCTTTTTAAATTTTTTTTTTTTATCTTTAGTGGATTTTTTTTCATTTTTTTTAAAAAAAAACTTTTTAGGTCCATCTAGTTTAAAAAAACCTAGCAGTGGAAAGCTTGTTGAAACTTTTTACAAAAAGTTCACTAAAGCCAAAAAATAGGAACAAAAAAGTGAATAAAAAATATACCTGAACTGGGCCTCCTGCAATAAGCATGCCACCAACGCCGCCTCCAACGACATAGCCATCAGAGCTACAAAGGGAAACACTTAAACTGCCAGTTCGACTGCGAGGTCCACCATTGTCAGCAACCAAGAATGAGCCTGACAAGCATAATATCTGGAATTGACCCTGTCAAATTTGAAAACCCAAATAAGTTTAGTTTTCACAAAATAATTAGAAGAAAAAAGACGAAACGACAACAAACTTCTTAAATAATGGAAAAGTAAATGCAATCAATAAAGCAATGTTCTAAGGTCTGATGCTCAAGTCTAGTTGCCTTAAAGCTTGTACAGTATTTTGGAGGATCATCACGGTACAAATCATATTCCATCCCGCTCTTGTTAGCTGCTTCCCAACCATATGCAAGTGTAATACTACGCATTCAATCTGTCAGATTCGGCCTTGAAATTATCAATTGGGTAAATATTTTACCCATAGCGGAGAGTGGAGGCAAATCTACACCCATAGGTGTGAACCAATAAACCATATTTTTTAAGTATTTCAAGTGTAAAAGGAGGGAATAGTATGTACAAATCCATACTTTTTCTTGCTTATTTTAATATTCAACCAATATTTTATTTTGTTCAAATTGCGTGAAAATCCTAAATGTGTCCCCTATGTGTCCAAACAATGACATGTGCATCCCACATGTAACATAGCCTGCTAGTTTACCACCATCCATAGTATACCAATGTCATAATATCGTAAGTCAAAATATAAGTTCGTATGTGCCTGATTTTGTCCACATCATACTAAAGATATTGCTCATTTTTTTTCTTCATAAAATGATATATCCTATCTTACTTGGAGGAAGATCACAACAAATTAGTAATAATAAAATAAGGAACATCCAGCATTATTAATAACTAATATATGCACACATTCAAATGCAAATTTTTTTTTTTATAATTACATTCAACTGCATTACAACTATATCCATAAACATCCATGACGATTTTAGACAACTTATGATCATTTAATAACTGTAATTTCTTAAACCAATTTTAAAACTTGAACTGTTCAGGGCAGGAGAATTTAGAATTGTGAGCAGAAAAAGTTTAAGGATTAGAGAGCTTCAACCTTGTACGTTACAGTGCTGCTAGAGGATGTAGGCTGGCGTAGCGTGGCTGAAGAAACTGCACCATTGGCTGACAAGACGCATAGAGCCCTTGGCCTCTGCTCTGAAAATGACATTATTCTTGAGGCAATGTCCTGCATAATGACAACAAAATTATTTTTGCCAATATATGTATTAAGGTAAATAACCAAACTGTAGTTGGCACATCCTGTATTGCCATGAAGTAAACTGAATTTAAAGAAAAATAAATGAATAAAGAAATATAATATTTCCGACATATATATAATCCATCTTCGCATGAACAACGTTATCCTCCCTCTTTACCCAACTGTATTGCCAACAAATAGACTGAACTTTAGAAAAATAATTAAAAGATAATGTTCAATGTGCCCTCATAACTATGATCTATCTTTACATTTACAGCATCATTATCACTTCCCCAATCCCCTCCCTTCCTGCAATTAAAGCAAAGAAAACCTAACGATGTATAAACCATGCTAAACTACAATCTTCTACTAAATGCTAGAAAGAGACCAATTCAGTCTAGTTAGACCTGGTCCTTTTCCATTAAAATCCCCTCTCTTTCTTTCTCTTTTTATTTTATTTTATTTTATTTTTTATTTTTAGGAAAACTAGTCAGATATGTGTCGTGGTAATTACTCAGTACATGTGCAATCAGGGAACTGGAAGTACCCAGAAGTCAATCTGCTAATCTAAGAGGCCCGGGCACCTTGTTAGCCCCCGAACCACACAGACACACACACTATCTAAGCAACAAAGAAATTTTGAATAAATAAAGTTCAGAACAGATACATACAACATAAACCCCTTTCAAGTCCTAGGAAAGAAAAGTAGCGAAATCAACTTCATAGTTATAGCATACCTCCCCTTCTGTGATGTTGATGACATGAGGTGTAAAAGCAAGTCCTGCCGAACTGTTCATCCATTCACCTGGCAGATCAACATTGATGATTCAAGAACAAGATCAATTACTCCAACCTCAAAAGAAAAAAAAAAAAAAAAAAAAAAAAAAGAAGAAAAAGAAAAAGAAACATCCATACAGCCTAAATTACATGTCAAACAGCTCAAATAACAATAAAAAGTGACCAAAACTAACAAACCCTACTATTTGAGTAACACTTTAAACAGAGAAGGTAGATATCAACATTCTAGTTCCCAAATACTTGTGTCTCCAAATCAGAGACCGGTAGAGACAGTTTCATAATTTGATAAAAAGTTAACTGCATAAATTGAGGCCTTTTGATTTATGTAAATAACCTCAAGGTCAAAACTTTGTAACTTGTTCTGATGAATATTCTGCTAACACTATTGTACTTGCCTATGAAGATTTTACAGACAGACATTATAATCAACAATATGTTTTGGGCATATTTCAAACAAGCTTTTAAGAAATTAAACAAATGTATAAAAACACGTCACTAAAATTAATCAATTCATCAAAGTACCAACCAAACAACAAACTACCCAAGAAAGATTATGCACATCACTGAAACTATCATATTAAATTCTCATTGTTAGGCAGTGTTGCATCTGAAATGTAGTCCATTACAAAGAGCAAAGAGACACATAATCACAAGCTAACTACTCAGACATATCATTAGTTAATTGCATATTTACAGAGACATCAAATTAGATTTTTCTAATAAGCAAACTCACCAAGAGATGCTAATTGTTGCTTCCTCCCACTGCCGGGCGGCCGGCCTCTAGCCCGTTTTGGGGTCGGCGTCATAGACCCCGGCGCAGACATTGGAGAGAGTCCTAGAGACATGTTGGTCCCATCTGGACCATACTTTCTAGGCCTCCCTCTTTTTTTCTTGGCAGGTTGCCCCATTGGCATACCCATGTTAAGGCCATGAGGAAAACTAGGGGATGTGTTTTCCACTGGGAATGTTGGCCCTACAGAGCTACTATCCCTTACATCGGACTGAACTGAAAGGTTAGGGTTTGTTGGAGAGCTGAAACTAGGTGGGGCATGTAAACCATTGTGTGTTGAAGCAGACCCACTAAACCCTCTATGGAGATAGTAAGAAGAAGATCCTGATAGTGCTATGCTTTCCCTTCCATCCATGCATTTACTCTGTAAATACTCACCTCAACCCCAAATCTACAACTGACCCACTAAAACTGAATCAAAAGTAAAAAAATAATAAGAAAAAAAGAAAAGAAAAAACCTAACAAGGGTTTTACAGGGTTTTTCTTGTAAATATAAAAAAAAAGGGGGGGGGGGGGGGGGGTGTGAATGGGGGAATAGAAGAAGAATTAACCAAAAAATATTTAAGATTGTACCCACAAGAGAGAATGAAAAAGAAAATAAGGAACTAATGCTAAAGCCTGAATCTTTTCACTATCATAGCAGAGCCTACAAGTCAAAGGAATGCAGAAAAGGCTGAAGCTTTAAAGTCACACTCAAACCAGAGCTTAACAAGGCCAATGTTCTTAAACTGTGAAGTATGCTTGAACACAAAGAAAGAAAAGAGAAACCCTAGATTTGAAATCAAGAGGAAGGAAGGAAAGGGACGAAAGGGAAGAGAGTGGAGAAAAAGAGAGAGGGATAGAGAGTAAAGACAAAAGAGTAAAAGCAAATAAAAAATTTTGAGAGCTTTTGAATTAAAGGAAGAGGAAGACTCCTCTTTATCTGAATCTGTAATACTAATTTATTGGGAGAAGTTTGTTTGGGTTTAGTAGTCAGAGCTGTAAGTATCTGACTTTTGGAGAAAAAAGAGACTTTCAGAAGCCATAGGAAGAACAATGGGAGCTACATCCCCCCTCTTTTTCTCTTTTTACATTATTTTTGCATTTAGAATTACTTATTTGGATATCAAATAATAATAATAAAGTAAAATTTAATTTTTATTCAAAATTGAACATTCCAACTACAAAATAAAATAGTGAGAATTATTTGTGTGTGTGTGTGTGTGTGTGTGTGTGTGTGTGTGTGTGTGTGTGTTGTGAAATAGAAGTTTAATATTTCAACCATATATATTTTTTCTTCAAGAGTCTACGTTAGGTGTTTTAATACAACTTCTGTAAATAATTTATAAAATAAAATCTGTTTAAATAAATTGTGACAATTTAATTATTAAAAAATAAGTGATGAATGTTTTTAGATTTTAGTTTTTTTTAGTATCAATTTATAATTTATAAAAACTTACAACAAACAGGTCCATTCTTCATTGTTTCTTTAGGTAGGTGGTTTGATACAATAGTATCAATTTCTTGAAACAAGTTTATTTTTTAAATAAAAACAAAATACATGTATGGTATACACAGAAGTTTTGGGGAAAAAAATAAATTATAAACAAAAATTACAACATATGTTTAGTGAGTTCTCAAATAAGGTTGGTTAGCGTAAACGGATATGGTGATTTGTCATATAAGTAGTCAGAAGTAATTGTCAAAAGTCACAGGATAAACAAAAATAATGTTATATGTATCAATTGGTGTACTGATTAGTATACTAATTGATGATGTGATATAATTTAAAAAGATTTGAATATTTATAATGTAATTAATGAGTGGGGTCAATAATAATGTCATAATTAATATTAATACATTAATTAATATACTAATTGACACATATAACACCATATCGGACAAACAAAGATCAAGGGTGATGATCATTAAAATCAGTAGACCAGCTTCTTAACTCGTGAAAACAATACTTGAGCACGAGTCATCAAATTAACAATAAAAAATATTACAAAGGAGAAATCATAATCAACAATAAAATATTTGACCATGGGTGGGCCATCCACATGATCAACACACGTAAATTGAATACAAATATGAGATAAAT